>WNWK01029509.1:0-24351 GCA_009830355.1 Cherax destructor
GTAGGGACTCAAGGACCTAAGGACCAGGGAGAATGGTTCTGGAAAGGAAGAATGGATAAAAGAGCAGTGCAAAAGGATGGAAAAAAGAGGGGGAAGAGAAAACTAGGAAGCTTTCTGAAAAAATGGAAGGGCTTTCTTGAAACGGGAAAAGAGGTTGGAGGAAAGAAGAAGAATTGGGAGTCACAAGCCAAGCTGCAGTAGCCAGGAAAAAGGGGCCCCTAGAAGATGAGGTAAACGGGAAAAGCAGGTTACAGGGTATTGACCAGAAAGACACAGCATCGGGGGGGCCCATCGGGAAGGAAGGAGATATAACTTATGCTACAGCCATATTTTTCCCTATCAAGCGGGGCCCAAAAGGAAAAAAAAGGGGGGTGAGCAGCTGGGAGCAGGTGGAGGGGGGAATAGGGCAAATGCAGAGGCACGATCATGCCCCCAAAAGCGCTACACTAAAACAAAGGAAAAAATGGCCATATACAGACAGAAACCAGAGCCACAGAGGGAAAAAAGGGAATGGGAAAGGGGGAGAGGGCAAAGGCAGTGTTTATTTTTGGGCTGCAGGAAAAGCGGGGGAAGGAAAACACTGAAAGAAGGGGGGGAAAAAGAAGGGGGATTGAGAACATCCTCAAAGAAATGGTGAAAAGACATGTCCAGATTGTAAATTTTTTAGAGAATAGGGGGTTCTTGAAGGGGGAAATCGACCGCTCAAGCTGATTCTCAGGACAGAAACAGTGGAGACAGAATCCTCCAAGAGAAACCAAATTGAAGGAAACGGAAGAATACAAGAGGGTGTTCCTAGACCGGGAACAACAAAAACAGAATGAACAGCTGAGGGAGGACACAAGGGCAAAAGGGGCTAGGGGGGGGGAGACAAGGACAGAATCAGCAGAGGACAACCAAGGGGCAGAGCAACAAGAGCAACACACACAGAACCATCCCCCCACCAAACAACCATCTATCGAAACAGGGACTACCAGGTATGGAAGACAGCAAATTATCCCAATTTTAAAAAAGGAACAAAAAAGCTTTAACTAAGACCAGTGTCACTGCAGTATAGTATAAAAGTCATGGAGAAGATTATCAGGAGAAAGTGGGGGAACACCTAAAGGGAATGAGCTTATCAACGCATAACACGGTTTCAGGGAAAAAAAGGCAAAAACCTCGGGTTCTATGACAGGGTGACAGCAGTAAGACAAGAGAGAGAGGGGTGGGTAGATTGCATTTTCTTGGACTGTAAGGGGCGTTTGACACGGTTCCACCAAGGTTAGTGCAACTGGAGGACCGGCGGGATAACAGGAAGGGCCCTCCAATGGATCGGGAATACCTGTCAGGAAGACATCAGCGAGTCATGGTCGTGGCGAGGTGTCAGAGTGGGCGTCTGTGAAGATGGGGTTTCCCAGGGGTCAGTCCTAGGACCGGTGCTGTTTCTGTATTTGTGAACGACATGACGGAAGGAATAACCCCCATGTCCCTGTTTGCAGATGATGTGAAGTTGATGAGAAGAATTAATCGGACGAGGACCCGGCAGAACAAAAGGGATCTGGACAGGCTGCAGGCTGGTCCCGTGGCTCCTGGGGTTCAACCCCACCAAGTGCAAAGTCATAAAGCACACACACACACACACACACATACTGACGCACGAATAAAGCAACACACACATAACCTCTGAATCAAACATACACAAACATTTATTCAACAATGAATATAATCCTCTCCTTTCGGTATTTCTAGTATGTAAACACAAATACACACACACACACACACACACACAAAAAGTACACATAAATATGTACATCATGGTACACACCTTCAGGAGACGGGAGGGGGTCACCACACCTTCAGGGAACAGTGACGGGTCACCATCTGGAAAAAGACTTGTGTCGGGACGTAGTTCCTGGTGATTATATTATCATCATTATTATCAACATTTTGTGTTTCCTGTACAGTTAATGAAAAATACTGATGTCCTCATAAGTTTCAGTCTCCCATGTCCCGGGAATTTATGTATGTATATATGTATGCATAACTTTAAATGTATGCATGTATTTTATGAATATCTGAGAATCGTTTTATATGAATATGCACATATATATGCATAATGGCTATTATCACCACGTGTGGTGGAGTTGCAACTTGCAGATGTCAACAAACACTATCAGGGTCATACAGACCAGCAACAGCTTTCTGATGCTGTTGCTGTTAACAGTCAACATCTCCCAGCTACCATAACCCAAGACACAAAGAGCAGACCATCCTTCAAGTGGTCAAAGACCAGTTGAAGGATGATGCTGGGTTATCTGAGACACATGTAGCAGACCATCCTTCAAGTGGTCAAAGACCAGTTGAAGGAGGGTGCTGGCTTATCTGAGGGAGAATAAATTAGTTTATCTTTTACTAAGCTACTATAAGTTCACACTTCTTATAAGTATAGATCTTTTACACAAAAATTGTTTACTGCCTATTGTTAAAGAGTTTAGGTTACCATGTGGGGTAAATCTAGCCATTTTCAAAAAAAATCAAAACCCTTTATAACAGACATTGTGGGAATTAAAACTAAAAAGACCCCCGCAAAAGACAAAAACCCCCTTTAAAAAAACCATTCGGGGGTTTATTGAAAGAAACTTCAGTAAAAAAAACAGTTCCTACTGGGCTTAATATCAAAAGAACGGAAGAAAAAACTTTAAAAACCATTGTCAATAAAAAAGTCCAAAAAACTTTTTTTAAAAACAAATTTAATTAAAAAAAAAGGGGGTATAGAAAGCCCCAAAAAACCCCCCATTTGAAATCCCCCTAAAAACCCCCCAGAAACAGATATGAACTTAACAAAACCCCCCAAAAAACCCCTACAGCTTGCAAACACTCCCCAAAAACTAGCAAGCAAAACCCCCAAACCCCAGATACTCAGGGGAAAGACAAACCACGGGGAAAATTTCCCAAATATTATATATGTAGCTAGTAGAGAAGGGGACGGACTCCCAACACGATGATAATCAGGCAATTATGCCAATTATCTCACAGCTGTGGAGGGGGTGACTACTGCCGCTCACGCAAGGCACAAGTGTTAATTTAATTGGTTTATCTTGTTGTGTGTCACGCGGAGGCAGAGAAGAGTCATAAAGAGATAAATATACAATAGGAGAAATAGCATATATGGAATAAGTGGTAACTATTGCGGATGAAAGAGAGAGAGAGAGAAGATAGGGATGAGGTAGAAATGTTAATTATTGATTTTTCTTTGTTATTACGTGGTTCTTTGTATAGCGTCATGTTATATGGGAGGTCATTTGGCCTGCCCATGAGTACTCAGACTACAAGTGTTTTTGTTAATTGTTCTTTTTGTCGTTACACGAGAGGGTGCATATAATTAATGTGGGAAGGGAGTAACGAAGGGTGTGTATTGAAAGAGAGAGGGTGCGGCCACACATGTGTTTTATCATTTCGGCATCTGAGTGTTTTGTTAATTGTCCTCTTTTTGTCGTTACACGAGAGGAGCGTCATGGAATAATTATCGTGGGAAGGAGGCCTAGTTTGAGGGTGTATGGGGTCTCACCCGTCCACGGTTGTCTGGAGGTCAATCAGTTGTTTGATATCAAGGCAGGAGGTCCCATCCACGAGTGTGTAACTGTGTATGTTAGTTGTGCGTGTGCATGTGTGTGCGTGTGCATGTGTGAGTGTGTGTATGTGTGTGTGTGCGTGTGTGAGTGTGTGCGTGTGTGTGTGTGTGTGTATGTGTACGATATAACTATGGAGAGGGTGGTCGCCAAGAGCCTTACTCCTGTGTGGAGGGTGACAGCTGGGATCACACCTGCCAGCCAGAAGGTAAGGTTTCCCCCTCACCGTGTTGTGTGTCACGCGGGGGCAGGAGAAGAGTCATAAAGGAGATAATATACAATAGGTGAAATAGCATATGGAATAAGTGTATCTATTGCGGCATGTTATGGATGCTCTGGAAAGAGAGAAAGAAGGTGGTATGAGGTAAATCAGAAATGCTAATTGATTTTTCTTTGTTGTGGTCATACGTGGTTCCTTGTATAGCGTCATAAAAGAGGTGATATCATCGCCCATGAGTGTCTAGATCACAAGTGTTTTTGTTAATTGATTCTTTTGTCGTTACACGAGAGGGAGCGTCATGGAATAATTATCGTGGGAAGGGAGGTCAGTTTGAGGGTGTATGGAGTCTCACCTGTCCACGTGCTGACTGGAGGTCAATCAAAGGTCGACCGAGGCAGGGAGGTCCCATCCACGAGTGTGTAACTGTGTATGTGTTAGTTGTGTATGTGTGTGTGTGTGCATGTGTGTGTGTGTGTGTGTGTGTGTGTGTGTGTGTGTGTGTGTGTGTGTATGTATTTTCCAGTATTATGTATTTAATAAAGAAAAAATCAGTATACAGGAGTGGTCAGAGAGCCCCTGTCCATCTGGGATCACACCTGCCAGTCTGGTAGCGTAAGGCTTCCCCCTCACCGTGAGAAGCATAAAAAAAATGTTCAAAGGTGAAAAACAATTCTCGTAACCACTGAGATTAGCTCAGCGTTCACGAGAGGGTAGCTTTTATATACTTTAAAATAAAATAAAATCAGTTATGTTAGTATTTTTATTGAATTACATAATCAAAAAGCCAAAGCAACTTCGCTGGTTAGACACAGAATGGTAAATACAGTCAAAAGTCAAGCAATGTTGATGGTTACACAGAAAGGTCGTAAAACAGAAAAAAAGTCACAACAAGAAAAAATCAGTATGGGAGGTGGTAGCTGGGTCCCTTACACCTGTGTGGAGGGTGGCAGCCGGGATCACACACCTGTCAGTCTGGAGTGAATGGTTCCTCCAGCGTGAGAAGCATAAAAATATTCAAAGGTGAAAACAAAAGTCAAGCTTTACAAAATATATTTATTAATTAACATTACATTACTCTTGCACCGTTGCTTGTCTCGGGAAAAATTCCTGACCAAACCTTCTCTTCCCAGCCAAAGATCACAGGCGTCTTCCTGGACTTCCCTATTCCTCACTGTCATTGCTCGAATCCTCCTCCTCCTAGTACTGGTAATGACCAACTCCCTCTCTCCTGCACTATCATTAACTAATTTAAGCTTTGTTTCAGCATCTGGATGACCATAAGATACAGAGTGATAGGCATCTATATATAGTATCGTTTGTCATCGAATGAGCTAAGACTCGTTTTCTAGCAGAGATACTCATTTTGCCACTCATATTTAATCTGACTATATTGAAAGAAACTCCTATCCACTTGCGTGTGTGTATGTGTGTGGCTGTGTTAGTTAGTTACCATTTTTGTCTTTTTAGGCACATGTCGATTAGACACTAGGCCAGTTGTATGTGTGTGCGTGTGTGTGTGTGTGTGTGTGTGTGTGTGTGTGTGTGTGTGTGTGTGTGTGTGCCTGTGTAATATGACAGTTACAGCAGGTAAAGGTTTTAATTGTTTTCTTTATGTTACTATACACAGGGTGGCTGGGAAGTCCCTTCCACCTATGTGGGGGTTAAGGGCAGCGGTTGGATAGCACCTACAAATCTCCCCGTGAGTAGCTTAATATAATTTTTTTTCAAAGGTGAAAGCAAAAAGTCATGATCTACAAAATATATTTAATTAACATTGTATTACTATTCCTCTTCTTCTTCTTCAGAGTGGTCTGCATCTATAAGTATTAAAACCACCAGCAGCCACAGAGGATGATTTGTATTCTTGCACCGTTGCTTGTCTCTGGGAAGAAAATTTCCCAGTCAAAGATTTGTGTGGTTCTCTTCCGCACTGTCATTGACCGAATCCTCCCTCCTCCTAGTACTGGTAATGACCACTCCTCCTCCCCTGCACTATCATTAACTAATTCTGCTTTGTTTCCAGCATCTGGATGACCATAAGACAGAGGATAGGCATCTATAGTATCGCTTGTCATCGAATTGAGCTAAGACCTCGTTTTCTAGCAGAGATAGTACTATTTGCCAATTATATTTCTAATCTGACTATATTGAAAGCATGTATAGATTCATTTTCGAGAACTTTTTTAAAGATATGAGTTAATAAATTGTTGCTCAGGCTGAGGTATGCCCTTCGCAGCGATAGTGTTATCATTATCAGCCATCAATATGCCATACATTTTGGGCTTAATGCAGACTATTTCTGAACAAGGTGTCGCCCACCTTGCCTTTAAGCAAATTAGTTATCCTTTCCTTGGACTCATTGTAGAGAGGATGGTCTGTGGGGAAGTTAGATGTCTAGCTATTTCCTCATGTTCTCCCCGATTTCAAATTTAATATTTTAATTTGCTCAAGACAAATAATAACGCAGTATCCGAATATAAATGTTTTATTCGTCCTCGTATGTTTTTTTTAAGAATCATATACCAAAAATGGTACAGCTTAAATTTGGCGAGTTCTAAGATGTCAAAGCCTATATAAATTAGGTAAGTGAGTTTTATGCAGGGTGTCCCCACTCGCTAATATTTTGTTTTCCGAAGCTTATAGCTTTCTAAACACTGGTTCACTCACCTCTTTCAAAAATGACCTCGCTGATAGTAGCTTTGTTGTATTGCCATATTCGATGTGGTTGAACACTGTCTTCGAACACCGAATTGGTCAACAATTTGAATAATCGTTGACAGTCTTTACTAGGATCTATTACGCTGTTTGACCTTTGTTTCCACGTAGTCCGCCAGATATTTTCCTTGAGAGAATTCATATATGGCATGAATTTTCTCAATTTGCTGACCTATCTCCAAAAACAATTGCAATAAAGGCAGTGATATCAGGTAAATTCTTTTTTGGAGATGGTCTCCCAATAATTTAACATTTTTTACGAGGGTTTTTGGCTTTAACGCTCAGTTCTTTAAGTATTAAACTCATGTCATATGACAGATTATGGATAATAACAGGCAAATTTACATGAATTTGTATGTCTTAAATTAAAAGTAATTGCAGAGACTTAAATAATTAGCCGGGCAAAAGATGGTCATAATGTCTCAGCTTTTGTCTGGGAAGAGTAAAGTCCCGATAGCAGAAGTTACCCTTCTGTTCGCTAAAGTGAAGAACTTTCTCTCAGGTCATATGAAGAGGATAACAGGGCGTGTTCATCTTTATCCAATCCCATAATGAAGAAAGTCTACCATACATGTGATCGATAATGCTGACCCCGATGGACAAATCTATCAATAATAGTGTTGTTCCTGTCTATCACTGTAACCATAAGCTATCGCCACGTGCCTAGCTGTTACTCCTTCCGGTTTGCTATTATCAAGGTAGGCTTCTAAATCCATAAAGGCCATAAGGAGAGGGTGAGTAGCCTTTGTGAGTATTTTTGAATTTGCAGACACTTCCAGATGGAGGGAAAATCAACTTCATGAGATCACAATGAATTAAAGTGTGTTTTTAAGTTGAAAGGCTGTTATATTCTGGCTTAAACAAATTAAGCAAAGAGTTTATCCCGCGAATATTTTCTGAGAAATTTTTCATGTATCTCTGAAAGTTCTTGATTAGGGCTATGTGACTTTTTCCTAACAATAACAGAGGTACTACCAGTGAATATTTATTACTACCCCGACGACATGAAGTACTGAATAAAGCAGCTGTTTTAAGATATTTTTGAGATATTTCATCTCGCGTAAATTTTTTTATATTTTTATTAAAAATACAACACATAGACACTTAAAAATTAGGCCCAAGACCTACAACAAAAGTGTCCTATACCCATATTACACGAATTTACATCAAGCTAAACATTGCAACAAAAAACAAAATTTGACTGTAAATCACCTTATACAATTAAGTCGACACAACTCCATGATAATATAATTACATGTAAGACAAAATTCTTTAATATACAAAATAGGAACCAATAACATAGAACAGTATCACACATAAGTAATGGTCACATCATCTAGAAGATCACAACATACAGAGACACAACAAAACTTGCCTACTAAGAGACCCCCTTACCTAACAACAAATATATTAAATATTAATCATACTACATATCTAGACATTTTCCCTGACCGACCATCTTAAGTCGATACGTCATATGTCCCAACATAACATTGACCCCAGTACAAATAAGGACCAAATTACATCCATATTGAACAATGAAGAAATAGCACCAAAGACGCCCTTCCTTTTAACACAATACAATTAAGTAATATAAAAGCATATACACATCACTAGACATATATGAAAACATATGTACAGCACACAATCATATGAAAACTAGGAAACTGGTCCAAGAGCCTTATAACAAAAACATATGCCCAATATTACACAAGTTTACATCATGCCATGTAACATTACAGTTGCAGGATATAATATATGAAGTCATAACATCTCAATAAAAAAGTTGCAAACAACAGGTTATCCTTGAGACAATTAGGTCATCATAACCCTAAGAATTATAACAATATACAACACACATATAAAACGCCACGATGGCCAAGAACTTTAACATACAATTTAGTTACCATTCCCAACATTCCTCATACCACATAATACTCATACCTTATGATTTACACTACATACCCCGTCCTATATAACATATAAATATAGTACAAAGGTATGAAACAATGTACTTTTCTATTTATGTTTATATAGGTTTGTTACTCACAAGCACAGAGATTAGAATAAGATCCCCAATACACAAGAATATTCCAACCCGGATATTACATATTCAAATAAGACAGATACAGTGATACAAGTAATATATCTCCTAACGACATATACATAATCCTTTTACACATACACCATATTAGACCTAAAAGCCTTCGTCTGCCCCTTCAACCATTGACAACATATCGCTATAAAACAAGTACATATATATATAGTCACTTTACCCTAATAATCCCAACGGTCTTCCTTTCCGAAGGCCAATGATGAAACCCAAACTCCACCCTTGCAATATGATTCCTTACTGGATTATGATACATAGAACATTATAATACATAAAATCATATTTCCAATACACTTTGTAGAAACCTTAGCGTCTACCTCCATGAATGTCGCTGCATCCTCAAAACATTATAGATACACCTACGTTTACACTTTATACAAAAAAAACGAAACCAAAATTCATCACATTAGCACCATAAATCCTAATGTCATATCCGTATTACTTCAGTAACTGTTATCAGTATAATAGTATATTGCAACCCAAATTGACTTCTACAAATGGCATTTTATTAGCACGTACAAGTATGACCCTTGGATACCACAACCCTGCACATATAAAAGAGAGGAGCTTACGACGACGTTTCGGCCTCGACTTGGACCATTTACAAAGTCACACTAACACACAGAGACAGAGGAAGGGTATTTATAGGCAGGCAGACAGGGGAGGGTACAAGAGAGTGGGGTAATGTAGGAGTAGTGGTAGTAGTGGTAGTAGTAAAGGTAGTAGAGTAGACAGTCATATGGGAAGGAGCACTGTAATGAGGCTATGCCCGCAAGGGTGGTACGAGAGGGAAAAAAAGCGAAAAATAAAGGAAAATACAAGGCAAAGAAAGAACAGAAAGAAAGGAAAACCCAGGAGAAAAAAGGAGAAGGGGGAAGATAAGAAAGGAAGGAATCAGGTTAAGTCACGGGTGTTCTGAAGTTTAGAGCATTTAACAATGTACGAGAGAGGAAAGCATCAACAGAGACAAAGCCAGGGCTAAGATTCATACAGGAAAAGTTGTGCATAAGGGAGGATTCAACCAGGCGGCGACTATGAAATGGGATGACTGTGATCTCTGACATGACAGAAAAGAGCATTATTAGTGTTACCTGACACTATTTTTGTGCTCCTTGAGTCTGTCAGAAAGAGATCGGCCAGTTTCTCCGAAGTACTGAAGAGGACAGATGAGCAAAAGAAATAGAGTAGACACCAGGATAATCTGTGGAGGAGGGGAGGTATGAACTAGATTAGTGCGAAGAGTGTTAGTCTGACGAAAGGTAAGTTTGATGCTCCATGAACGGAGAGAGTTGCTGAGATTAGAGAGACCAGAGATGTAGGGAAGGCAGAGGACTGGAGAGTTTTCAGGAGTAGAGGGTTTAGAGAGAAGAAAGTCCGTTTAGCACGAGAGAAAGCAGAGTCTATGAAATGGGAAGGGTAGCCCAGGCGGGAAAAAGAATTATGAAGAGTGGAAATTTCTGCTTCAAGAAACTGAGGATCACAGATGCGGAGAGCACGGAGAAAGAGGGAGATAAGAACACTCTTCTTGACAGAGGAGGCATGATAAGAGAAGTAATGAATGTACATGCCACTGCATAGGCTTCGTGGTACACGGAGGAAGGCAAACCTGTAACTGAACGGTGGGCATGAACATCAAGGAAAGCGAAGCAAGAATTAGATTCCCAATCAGCTTTAAACTTAATGGAAGGGGCAAGATTATTAAGAGCATCAAGAAAGGTTGGAAGAGACTAAAGTCATGAGGCCAAAGAGCAAAGATGTCATCTACATAAAGGGAGCCAGAGGAAGGACGTACATCAATAGTGGAAGAAGAACAGTCTCGAAGTATTCCATGTAAAGATTAGCAAGAACAGGGAGATAGAGGGAGGATGCACATAGCGACACCAAAGGTTTGAAAATAATATTTACCTTGAAAGGAAAAAGGAGTTAGAGTCCACGCAAAGTCGGATAAGATCAAGAAAGACATCAGTAGGTATAGGGAGATGAAGTAACCCTTCTTTTGGGTTCTCCCCAAAAAATTAAGGACATCACCCCGAGGGACATTAGTAAAAAAGGGGGGCTCGACATCAAGACTAAAAATATTTTGGGGTTTTTTATTTTTTTCCCGTCACGGTATTGTGCCTTTTTTGTTATTTTAAATTTTTCGGGAAAAAATTTTTTTTCCCCCAACCCCCCTTTCCCCCACCCCCAAAAATTGTCGTCAGGGGGGAAAGACATTTCCCCTCCTACCTTTTAAAAAAACCACCACAAAAACCCCCCAAACCCCCCCTCCCGGGAAAAGGAATCCAGAAAACCCCGCCCTCTGGTCCTAAAATTTTTCACGTCATGGTTTTACGGGGGAACCCCCCCTCCCGCCATATTCCTTATTTTCCTTTTTTGTCCCTTTTATATAGTTATTAATTTCACCCTGACCCCTTTTTAAATTTTTAAAAAAACCCCCCAAATACAAACAGGGTGCTCACCTCCTTTTAAAAAACCCCTTTAAAATTTAAACCCCCGGCCCAAACCCCCCATCCCCCCCAAAAGGGGGTTGGGTTTTTTTAAGGTGTTTTGATCCATTGGGTGGGGGGGGGGGGGGTTTGCCCAGGGTGTTTATTATTTATATTATAATAAAAAAGGCGCCCAAAACCAAAGGGGTTTTACGGCCCCATGAGGGTTTTGAGCTTTGTATGGGGGGTTTTTTAAAAGGGGGGGGGGAAAAATTTTGTTTTTGGGTGACTAAAACACATTTATTTCCTGAGGGAGGTGGGGGGACATTAAAATTGGGGAAAAAATTTTTTTGGACGAAAAAAGAAAAAGGGAAATTTTTGGGAAAGGGGTGGAAGGGGGGTTCCCCCCAAAAAATAAAAGACCATGACAGTGCGGGGAAAACCCTTTGGGAAAAAACGGGGGAAAGGGGGCGGTTCTCTGGGTTTTTTTGGTTGGTGTTTTTTTTGGGGGTGAGGTTTTTTAAAAAGTTTTTAAGTGGATAGGGTTTGGGGATTTGGGAATTGGGGTTAAAAATTTTGGGGTTTTTGGGGAGGGAAAATTTAAAAAATGAAAAAGGGGGCGGGGGGGGGGGTTTTCGGGGAAAGCTGGGGGTTTTCCCCCTTACGGGAATTTTCCTAATAAAATGCCTTTTTTGGGGGAGAAATTTTGGGGGTTTCAATATACTTTAAAATTGATCTTACAAAATGGATTGACATTGATTTATGGTGAGTGATGAATTTTGGTTTTTTTTTTATAAATTTAAACGGGGTGTATCTATAATTTTTTGGGGATCGGCATTCTGGAGGTGACGCAAGGTTTCTAAAGTGTTTGGAAATTTGTTTTTTATGTTTTAAATGTTCTTTATCAAATCAGAAGGAATCTATTGCAAGGGGGGGTTTGGGGTTTCTGTCTTTGGGCCCTTTGGGGAAAGGAAGACCGTTGGGATTAGGGAAAGTGATTATATATATGTACTTGTTTTTTGATATTTGTCAATGGTTGAAGGGCGGGCAGAAGGCTTTGGTCTAATATGGTATGTGTAAAAAGGTTATTTTAAAAATTGTTGGGAGATATATTTTGTATCACTAATTATCTGTTTATTTGAAAAAATCCTTTGGAATATTTTGTTTTGGGGGATTTATTCTAACCCGGAAAAAACCTTATAAAATAAAAAAAAAGCATTGTTTCATACCTTTTGTACTATATTTATATGTTAATAGGACGGGTATGTAGTGTAAATCATAAGGTATGAGTATTATGTGGTATGAGGAATGTTGGGAATGGTAACTAAATTGTATGTTAAAGTTTTGGCCATCGTGGGTTTTATATATTGTGTTGTATATATTTTATAATTTTAGGGTTATGATGACCTAATTGTCTCAAGGATAACCTGTTGTTTGCAACTTTTATATTGAGATGACATGACTTTACTTAATTGTATTGTGTTAAAAGGAAGGGGGGGGGCGTCTTTGGTGCTATTTCTTCATTGTTCAATATGGATGTAATTTGGTTCTTATTTGTACTGGGGTCAATGTTATGTTGGGACATATGACGTATCGACTTAAGATGGTCGGTCAGGGAAAATGTCTAGATATGTGAGTATGATTAATATTTAATATATTTGTTGTTAGGTAAAGGGGGGGGGTCTCTTAGTAGGCAAGTTGTTTGTTGTGTCTCTGTATGTTGTGATCTTCTAGATGATGTGACCATTACTTATGTGTGATACTGTGCTATGTTATTGGTTCCTATTTTGTATATTAAAGAATTTTGTCTTACATGTAATTATATTATCATGGGGTTGTGTCGACTTAATTGTATAAGGTGATTTACAGTCAAATTTTTGTTTTTTGTTGCAATGTTTAGCTTGATGTAAATTCGTGTAATATGGGTATAGGACACTTTTGTTGTAAGGATCTTGGGCCTAATTTTTTAAGTGTCTATGTGTTTGTATTTTTAATAAAAATATAAAAATTTACGCGAGATGAAATATCTCAAAATATCTTAAAACAGCTGCTTTATTCAGTACTTCATGTCGTCGGGGTAGTAATAAATATTCACTGGTAGTACCTCTGTTATTGTTAGGAAAAAGTCACATAGCCCAATCAAGAACTTAGAGATACATGAAATTTTTTTCGAGAAAATATTCGCGGGATAAACTCTTTTTGCTTGAATTGTTTAAGCGAATATAACAGCCTTCCAGCTTAAAAACACACTTTAATTCGTGTGATGTCTCACAGAAGTTGATTTTCCTCCATCTGGAAGTGTCTGCAAATTCAAAATACTACAAAGGCTACTCACCCTCTCATATAGCCTTTATGGATTTAGAGGCCTACCTTGATAATAGCAAACCGGAAGGAGTAATAACAGCTAGGCACGTGGCGATAGCTTATGGTTATACAGTGATAGACAGGAACAACACTATTATTGATAGATTTGTCCATCGAGGTCAGCATTGTATCGATCACATGTATGGTAGACTTTTTCATTATGGGATTGGATAAAGATGAACACGCCCTGTTATCCTCTTCATATGACCTGAGAGAAAGTTCTTCACTTTAGCGAACAGAAGAAGTGCAACTTTGCTATCGGGACTTTACTCTTCCCGAACCAAAGCTGAGACATTATGACCATCTTTTGCCCACGGCTAATTATTTAGAGGTCTCTGCAATTACTGCAATTTAAGACATACAAATTCATGTAAATTTTGCCTGTTATTATCCATAATCTGTCATATGACATGAGTTTAATACTTAAAGAACTGAGCGTTAAAGCCAAAAACCCTCGTAAAAAATGTTAAATTATTGGGAGACCATCTCCCAAAAAAGAATTTACCTGATATCACTGCCTTTATTGCAATTGTTTTTGGAGATAGGTCTGCAAATTGAGAAAATTCATGCCATATATGAATTCTCTCAAGGAAAATATCTGGCGGACTACGTGAAACAAAGGTCAAACAGCGTAATAGATCCACTAGTAAAGACTGTCAACGATTATTCAAATTGTTGACCAATTCGGTGTTCGAGAAGACACTGTTCAACCCATCGAAATATGGCAATACAACAAAGCTGATAACATCAGCGAGGTCATTTTTGAAAGAGGTGAGTGAACTAGTGTTTAAGAAAGCTATAAAGCCGGAAAACAAAATATTAGCGAGAGTGGGGACACCCTGCATAAAACTCACTTACCCTAATTATATAGGCTTTGACATCTTAGAACTCGCCAAATTTAAGCTGTACCATTTTTGGATATGATTCTTAAAAAAACATACGAGGACAGAATAAAACTTTTTATATTCGGATACAGCGTTATTATTTGTCTTGAGCAAATTAAAAATATTAATGTTGAAATCGGGAAGGAACCACTGAGGAAATAGCTAGACACATCTAACTTCCCCACAGACCATCCTCTCTACAATGAGTCAAGGAAAGGATAACTAATTTGCTTAAAAGCGAGGTGGGCGACCGCCTTATTTCAGAAATAGTCTGCATTAAGCCCAAAATGTATGGCATATTGATGGCTGATAATGATAACACTATCGCTGCGAAGGGCATACCTAGCCTGAGCAACAATTATTAACTCATAATAACTTTAAAAAGTTCTCGAAAATGAATCTATACATACTTTCCAATATAGTCAGATTAGAAATATGAGTGGCAAAATGAGTACTATCTCTGCTAGAAAACGAGGTCTTAGCTCATTCGATGACAAACGATACTATATAGATGCCTATCACTCTGTATCTTATGGTCATCCAGATGCTGGGGAAACAAAGCTTAAATTAGTTAATGATAGTGCAGGGGAGGAGGAGTTGGTCATTACCAGTACTGAGGAGGAGGAGGATTCGAGCAATGACAGTGAGGAATAGGAAGTCCAGGAGGAAGACGCCTGTGATCTTTGGCTGGGAAGAGAAGGTTTGGTCAGAGATTTTTTCCCAGAGACAAGCAACGGTGCAAGAGTAATGTAATGTTAATTAATAAATATATTTTGTAAAGCTTGACTTTTGTTTTCACCTTTGAATTTTTTTTTATGCTTCTCACGCTGGAGGAACCATTCACTCCAGACTGACAGGTGTGATCCCGGCTGCCACCCTCCACACAGGTGTAAGGGACTTGGCTACCACCCTCCCCATACTGATTTTTTCTTGTTGCTTGACTTTTTTTTGGTCTTTGTATTTACGACCTTTCTGTGTAACCATCAACATTGCTTGACTTTTTGACTATGTATTTACCACATTCTGTGTCTAACCAACAAAGTTGCTTTGGCTTTTTGATTATGTAATTCAATAAAAATACTAACATAACTGATTTTTATTTTATTTTAAAGTATATAAAGCTACCCTCTCGTGAACGCTGAGCTAATCTCAGTGGTTACGAGAATTGTTTTCACCTTTGAACATTTTTTTTATGCTTCTCACGGTGAGGTACGTTTGATCTGGCGGCGCACGAAAATAATTGAAAAATATGGAAAATGAGTTTTGTTGACTGAAAATAGTTTAAGAATCTGGCAACATTTTGGTGAAAATCCCATTTTAATACAACGTTTGTAAAGCAAATTATAGCTATTTGAAACATATTATCTTACGACGCGCAAGGCAAAAAAAGTTTGACCGCGCGACATAATTTTTTTTTTTTTTTATTTTGTTTAATTTTCTCTATATATTTCTTTCCAATACACTAAATTTACCACTCAACATCATAATACAGTGTTGAAGCTGCTTATTGGCTTATTGCAGAAGTGGGAGGGGCTTATAGCAGAGGTGGGAGGAGTCAAGAGGCAGCCAAGGACGATAGTTGCATAATCAGCGGTTTGATACTCCCAACAAATGTCTTTATACTGACGTTATTATTACTAATACGCTTTATCTGCTTATAACATTTATTCAATAATAGTATTAGACATAAGATATATAAGATAAAAGCATAATAAAGACTGCCAAAATAATAATAAGTGTCATATACCGGAGAGTGCAGTCATCAGAGACCTGGATCCAGCAGTCTTCCTGCTTATAAATATACGGTTTTCTCTATTGCCTTGCTGGCGTACTTAAAGAAAACGGCATTTTAACATGGGAAACAATAAGAAATGACTTACAAGGCGTAGAATAAGCCCAAAACAGCGAGATTTTCGTGAATATTTTGATGTAAATGAGGCGTGCGCGCTTTTCCGCGATTATCTCGAAAGTAAGATTTTGACCTATTGCTTACATCTCGTCCATTATTAATGATTAGATTGTAATGATTTTCACAGGGAATATAAAACAAAGTGTGTTTGTTTATATTAAAGGAAAAAATTTGGAATATCTCAAATATTTATTATTTTGTGGGGGGATAAAAAGGCAGATATTTTAGCGAGTGTCAAAAGCGAACCAAATGTATTTTTTTTCTGTATGAAGACAAGCTATCAGGCATTCATACATCCTATAATATTTTGGGGTTAGATGTATTCTACGAGTGGGAAGTGTCCACAGCACCGCTAGTACCGCCAGACCGGAAGTAACTGCTGCCATATGTCAAAATCAGTAATTATTTTTTTTCTCAGTTGTTTGTTGGCCGATCTTATTGAAACTCTGTCATTGCATGTTACATAAATTCTTCTAAACATGTGCCAAAAATAAAAAGAATCGGACGAAAAATAATGGAAATGTATGAGTTCTGTACCCTCCCCCCTTACGCTACCAGACTGGCAGGTGTGATCCCAGATGGACAGAGGGGCTCTCTGACCACTCCCCTGTATACTGTTTTTTTTCTTTATTAAATACATAATGCTGGAGAAATACACACACACACATACACACACACACACACACACACACACACACACACACACACACACACACACATGCACACACACACACACACATACACAACTAACACATACACAGTTACACACTCGTGGATGGGACACTGGTTGAGTCGAGTCTTAGAGTTACCGGGAGCACACTCATACACACTTCTGAGTCATTTATATATATATGTGCCCTCAGTACAGTCTTAATGTATATGAGAGCAGTGTAGGAGCTACCCTCCTAATTAACCTCCTAATTCATACCTTAATGAACATCCTTATCATATGTACATATATTTACTTTGAAACCCTAGACACTAACTTGTTTAATAAACATAATAAATTTTATGCTTTGGTTAGTACCCTACCAGTTGTAATCCTCTTGGTGACTATTGAATATATCGGATAACTGGACCAGGATACTGACTTTGTTGCAAAAGCCAAGTAACAGGCTGTATGCTAGAAGGGCTATCCTTTCTAGTGTTCGCTGGAGATGTCTATTGCTAATAGATATCGTGTCATTTTGTAACAAATAGGGACCTGTCCGGGATGTTCTTGATCCAAGGTGTTGGAGGAATTGTCCAGTTTGCCATACTAGTAACTCTATGGTCAAACACTTTGAGTAATTTTTTAATCTGAAGACTAGGAGTTTGGTCTTGTACAACATCATAGGGGATGTATGTACCTGCCCGAGTCTCTTGATCCAAGGAGATGGAAATACTGTTAATGAGCTCTGGCTCTAAGACAACCAATACTAGTGTAACTTATAAAGTAAATTTTTACATTAGGATTCTAGCTTCCCATCAACTCCTCCCAGCAACTAGACGCCGGCAGTATAACAGTAGTGACCCAGCACCAGGACCATCATATTGTACCTTCCAGTCTTGATGGTGACCCAGCATCAGGACCATCATATTGTACTTTGCAGTCTTGATGGTGACCCAGCACCAGGACCATTATATTGTACTTTGCAGTCTTGATGGTGACCCTGCACCAGGACCATCATATTGTACCTTGCACTCTTGATGGTGACCCAGCACCAGGACCATCATATTGTACCTTCCAGTCTTGATGGTGACCCAGCATCAGGACTATCATTTTGTACATTCCAATCTTGATGGTGACCCAGCATAAAGGACAATCATATTCATTATCAGTCTTGATGATGACCAAGCACCAGGGCAATCATATTCATTATCAGTCTTGATGGTGAAACAGCACCAGGACCATCATATTCATAATCATTCTTGATGGTGACCCAGCACCAGGACCATCATATTCATTATCAGTCTTCATGGTGACCCAGCACCAGGACTATCATATTCATTATCAGTCTTGATGGTGACCCAGCACCAGGAGCATCATATTCATTATCAGACTTGATGGTGACCCAGCACCAGGACCATCAAGTTCATTATCAGTCTTGATGGTAACCCAGCACCAGGACTATCATATTCATTATCAGTCACCTTATATTAGTTGGAAATTGCTACTATGGTCTCGTAAGCATTTTGATTGTTGACCTGTGTAACACTACACTCCACTATTACCACTACACTCCAGTATTACCACTACACTCCAGTATTACCACTATACTCCAGTATTACCACTACACCCTAGTATTACCACTACACTCAACTATTACCACTACACTCCACTATTACCACTACACTCCACTATTACCACTACACTCCACTATTACCACTACAATCCACTATTACAACTACACTCCATTATTACCATGCCACTCCACTATTACCATTACACTCCACTATTACCACTATACCCCACTATTACTACTACACTCCACTATTACCACTACACTTCACTATTACATCTACACTCCACTATTACCACTCCACTCCACTATTACCACTATAATCCACTATTATCACTACACTCCTTCCACTATTACCACTACACTCCACTATTACCACTACACTCTACTATTACCACTACACTCCACTATTACCACTACACTCCACTATCACCATTACACTCCACTATTACTACTACACTCCACTATTACCACTACACTCCACTATTACCACAACACTCCACTATCACCACTACACTACACTATTACCACTACACTACACTAATACCACTACACTCCACTATTACCACTACACTCCACTATTACCACTACACTCCACTATTACCACTACACTCCACTATTACCACTACACTCCACTATTACCACTACACTCCACTAGCCACACCACACTCGCAACTCAACCAAACTACACCTGCAACTCTTATAGCAAATAGGAGAGGCCAAGAGCTGAAACTCGACCCCTAAAACGATATACTATGGGTGAGTACAGACATTAGGGTGTTCTTTCCAATTCTTACAGTGTATTCCTACAAATATATTAGTGAGTAAACAAATTAGTGATGTTCACTACATTGTCACTGTATATTATATTTGGGAGAAGTTACTGGTGAGTCAGTCTGACTTACTCATATAAAAGTTCAATATATTCTCTCTGCATAGTATATTTGCAAGAAGTCATTGCCTGACTTACTCAAATCCAAGTTCACTATATTTTCTCTGTATAGTATATTTGGGAGAAGTTATTGTTCTCATTTATTAGTTTATGTGTGACGAGTCAAGGATAATGGAGAAGTAGAGAGTGGAGGTGAGCAGTGGCCAGGGAGTGAAGAGATCCCGCTGCCAGTCTTTAGACGGTACACAGGACTTGGGCCCTAAAGTAAAAGTTGCTAAACTTGATAACAGTAACTTATGTGATGAAGGAACCATCACCAGCAGCAACAGTGGACCCGACAGCAGCAGCAGCAAAACAGCAGCAGCAGCAGCAGCAACAGCAGTAGCAGCAGCAGCAACAATAGCAGCAGCAGCAACAACAATAACGACAGCAGGAAGAGCAGCAGCAGCAGCCTCAGCGACATAGACGAAGTTGCTGTTCCCAATGATATTGTTTTGGATCTTCCCAGCAAACTGACTGCCGCCGTCCCTGTAGTACCATGGGACAGGATTACAATAACACAAGACCTTGGTGAAGGTCAATATGGTAAGACACAAAAAGGACTGTTAGAAGCAGAGGATGGCAACACCATTCCTGTTGCTGTTAAAGTATTTCATGAGGGAACATTTGAGAGTAACGAAGCTCAGATGCTTCACGAGGCAGATGGCGCCGGGGGTGCCCCTAAATTATACGGTATCACTGACAGGGATCCTCAGGCTCTTGTGATGGAGTATATTCCAGGTTTAACTCTACATAAGTTTTTACAAAGCTGTACTTATGAAGAGGGATTAAAGGTATATAATGCCACCGCTGCTGCACTAACCAATTTCCACGACTCTGGATTCGCACACTTGGATCTTCATTGCAACAACATCATAGTAGACAATAGCAATGCTGCTCAGCCACAATGTCGTCTAATTGATCTAGGTTGGGCTAGAAGAATAAGTAAAAACTTTGATCTCAGTCTCAATCAAACACTTGAGGACCGGTACAGTCTTTATGCAATAAAAATGTTGGTTACTAAAATGAAAAAGGAATAAAACTGAACATCTTTATCTCCTCGATCCTCGATAAACAATAGACAATTATGTTTTAAGGATCAATTTTATTGAAGTGGATTGAATTTTTGTTTTTTTCTTCCTCGATATATTTTGTTAATATTTAATTTCATAAGAGGAAAATCTCTTTCTGTTATGAGAGTTCGTTTAGTCAGAGTTGTGGTGCTGACAGACTGGGGACGACCGAGTTCTTCCACAAAGAAAATATAAGAAAGGAGAACAGGAAACACAGACCAGGTCAAGTCAAGAGTGTAATAAGAAAGGCAGACATCTACAGAGGCAAAGACACGATTAAGATTCATATTTGGAAGGTTTGGTATAAGTTAGTCTTCAACGAGACTGCGTCTGACATAGTGTGAAGAATGTAGAACTATATACAAAAGACGAGGTAATCAGTCCTTCAGTCACAACTGAGCTTGGAGCATGGTAAATTAAATGACTGAAGAGTGATAAAGTAGAATGAGGGAAAATGACAGTAGGAGAGTGTACCTCTGTGAGCAGAGGTATATGGAAATAGTCTAAGATTAATGCAGAGTGAGGTGACAGAAGGAAGAATAAGATGACACAAGAATGAGAGACATACCTCAGGTAGAGTGATATGATAGGAGAGTGAGGAAGATTATTATTATAATAAAAAAGGCGCTAAACCACAGGGGTCATACAGCGCCGCAGTGAGGAAGATGACAGCAGTGTAATGGTCATGCCAGCATGGTAAAAGACATGACAAGTGGGTGGTTAGGTTAGGCCAGGCTAGGCTAGGTTAGGTTAGGCCAGGCTAGGCTAGGTTAGGTTAGGCCAGGCTAGGATAGGTTAGGTTAGATTAAGTTAGGTTAGGTAAGATTTGTCAGGAAACAGGACAAGTGTTTCCTGACGCGGGTCTTAGACCAACAGCTGGAGCTTTTGGTCATTTGACCGAGGCTTCCACCCCTTTAAAAATTATAAATTATATATTTTTTTTTTATATTTCAAAGGGATGATTGGTGGAACTCACCATCGTCTCAGACCCTCGCTGGCAATGATTGGTGGAACTCACCATCGTCTCAGACCCTCGCTGGCAATGATTGGTGGAACACACCATCGTCTCAGACCCTCGCTGGCAATGATTGGTGGAACCACCATCGTCTCAGACCCTCGCTGGCAATGATTGGTGGAACTCACCATCGTCTCAGACCCTCGCTGGCAATGATTGGTGGAACTCACCATCGTCTCAGACCCTCGCTGGCAATGATTGGTGGAACTCACCATCGTCTCAGACCCTCGCTGGCAATGATTGGTGGAACTCACCATCGTCTCAGACCCTCGCTGGCAATGATTGGTGGAACTCACCATCGTCTCAGACCCTCGCTGGCAATGATTGGTGGAACTCACCATCGTCTCAGACCCTCGCTGGCAATGATTGGTGGAACTCACCATCGTCTCAGACCCTCGCTGGCAATGATTGGTGGAACTCACCATCGTCTCAGACCCTCGCTGGCAATGATTGGTGGAACTCACCATCGTCTCAGACCCTCGCTGGCAATGATTGGTGGAACCACCATCGTCTCAGACCCTCGCTGGCAATGATTGGTGGAACTCACCATCGTCTCAGACCCTCGCTGGCAATGATTGGTGGAACTCACATCGTCTCAGACCCTCGCTGGCAATGATTGGTGGAACTCACCATCGTCTCAGACCCTCGCTGGCAATGATTGGTGGAACACCATCGTCTCAGACCCTCGCTGGCAATGATTGGTGGAACTCACCATCGTCTCAGACCCTCGCTGGCAATGATTGGTGAACACACCATCGTCTCAGACCCTCGCTGGCAATGATTGGTGGAACTCACCATCGTCTCAGACCCTCGCTGGCAATGATTGGTGGAACTCACCATCGTCTCAGACCCTCGCTGGCAATGATTGGTGGAACTCACCATCGTCTCAGACCCTCGCTGGCAATGATTGGTGGAACTCACCATCGTCTCAGACCCTCGCTGGCAATGATTGGTGGAATCACCATCGTCTCAGACCCTCGCTGGCAATGATTGGTGGAACTCACCATCGTCTCAGACCCTCGCTGGCAATGATTGGTGGAACTCACCATCGTCTCAGACCCTCGCTGGCAATGATTGGTGGAACTCACCATCGTCTCAGACCCTCGCTGGCAATGATTGGTGGAACTCACCATCGTCTCAGACCCTCGCTGGCAATGATTGGTGGAACTCACCATCGTCTCAGACCCTCGCTGGCAATGATTGGTGGAACTCACCATCGTCTCAGACCCTCGCTGGCAATGATTGGTGGAACTCACCATCGTCTCAGACCCTCGCTGGCAATGATTGGTGGAACTCACCATCGTCTCAGACCCTCGCTGGCAATGATTGGTGGAACACACCTTCGTCTCAGACCCTCGCTGGCAATGATTGGTGGAACTCACTATCGTCTCAGACCCTCGCTGGCAATGATTGGTGGAACTCACCATCGTCTCAGACCCTCGCTGCCAATCAGGTACTTCACATCATACTGACTACCCATCTTTGCTACTTACGAATTTGTAGTCACTGTTGTTAGTACTGCGGGTTATGAAAATAACTGGACACCTGGAATAAATCGGATGTGAGTCAAGTTGAGAGAGGTGTGAGACAGGTGATTTAAGTGTGAGAAACGTTTGAGGCAAGTGTGACGAATGTGAGAAACATGGTTTAAGCAAATATGAGGAAGGTGTAGAGCAAGTGTGAGACAATAGTGAGGCAGGTGTATGGGTGATAGAGGCTAGGAGCTTGGGTGTCTTTAAAATGAGAATGGATAAATATGAGTGGTAGGGGCTGGGTTTGATTGATGTCGAGGGTACGGGAGCAAATTCTTGGGTAGCTTTGGGTAGTGGTGGTTTTGATAAGGACCTGCCTTGTATGGGCCAGTAGGCCTTCTGCAGTGTTCCTTCATTCTTATGCTTTTAAGTAGTAGTCAGCTATGAGAAACTTGTGAAGCAGGTGTCCTTGACAAATGTGAGGTATTAGAGAGGAATGTATGAGGCAGATATGAGGCAACTATATTGCTAACTTGAAGTACATACGAAGTAACTATGTGGCAAGTGTGAGGAGGGTGTGGAGCAGATGTAATAAGAACATAAGAGCATAAGAAAGGAGGAACACTGCAGCAGGCCTGTTGGCCCATACTAGGCAGGTCCTTCACAATCCATCCCACTAACAGAATAATTGCCCAACCTAATTTTCAATTCTACCCAAGAATTAAGCTTTGAAGATTCTATTAACTCAAGTGCGAGTCCCACTCAAATCCAACCCCTCTCACTCATGAATTTATCCAACCTAAATTTGAAACTACCCAAGGTCATAGCTTCAATGACCCTACTAGGCAGACTGTTCCACTCATCAACTACCCTATTTCCAAACCAATATTTTCCTATATCCTTTCTAAATCTAAACTTATCCAATTTGAATCCATTATTGCGGGTTCTCTCTTGGAGAGATATCCTCAAGACCTTATTTATATCCCCCTTATTAATACCCATCTTCCACTTATATACCTCGATCATGTCTCCCCTCATTCTTCGTCTTACAAGTGAATGTAATTTAAGGGTCTTTAATCTTTCTTCATACGGAAGATTTCTAATGCTATGAATTAACTTTGTCATTCGTCGCTGAATGTTTTCTAACGAATTTATATCCATTCTGTAAAATGGAGACCAGAACTGAGCTGCATAATCTAGGTGAGGCCTTACTAATGATGTATAAACATAAGAACATAAGAAAGGAGGAACACTGCAGCAGGCCTGTTAGCCCATACTAGGCAGGTCCTTCACATTCCATCCCACCAACAGAACACTTGTTCAACCCAACTTTCAATGGAAATAAATGGTATAAAATACCGACACAATGGAAAAATAAACACATAAGCAGTATAATGTG
>WNWK01029510.1:0-24351 GCA_009830355.1 Cherax destructor
AATCCATTTAGATCTGTGAGTATTTACTTCTAGACATTTAGTAAGATTCATTGTGATAGTGTCTGGTTCATTTATTAACATTCTAATACCAAGTACAGTGTTAATCTCAACAATCCTTTCACTGATACTAGTAATACTAAGCTCCTTCCTCATATTAAGAACCTTTGTAGATTTGGGACAGCCAAGAATAATTGTAGAGCTTCATTTTGCATTAACTCAAGGGTCGGAGAGAACTTTCTCGAGCTAATATCAACATGGGAGCAGCATAATTAATTAAGGACCTAATATAGGCTATGTACATCATTCTCGCGATTCTCACATTAGCACCATAGTTGGGGTTGTAGCCAGCTACAGCTTTAAGAGCATTTAGTCTATCTTTGCATTTTTATTTAGTTGTGGTATAGTAGATTTGGTAAAGGTACATCTGCCCCAAGATATCTGTAAGTTTTAACGTAGCTAATGTATTCACCCTGCAAATAGATGGAGTGGGGGATGTCGTTTGCTTGTTAATATCTTTGTTTTAGAGGAAGATATTACGAGGCCTAGTCGATTACAAATTGCTTGAATTTCATTAAGAACGGTACTCATCTTTTTATGCCCTGTTGTATGGATCATGATGTCATCAGCATAGCTTATAGCTTTATGTTTAGGTGAGGCAGGTAGAGCGTTTAGGAGAGCATTAATCAGAATATTAAATAGCATGGGACTGAGAACTCCTCCTGTGGTGTACCTAGGGACATTTCTTTAGATTCGCTTCTAAAGCCTTGTTAGAGGACAGAGGATACTCTGTTTGACAGGTATCCTATTATCCAGCAGAGTAGGCTACCACCAATATTCATTTTGGCTAGTTCATGTAGTATAACAGTTCTGTTCGCGATATCAAATGCAGATTTTAGATCAAGAAATGTGGTAAAACTAGTAGAGGTGTGTGAGGTGAGAAAGGTGAAGATACAATTCTGCACACTCTTACCTTTCATGAACCCATAGAGGGAGGGGAAGAGTTGGTGTCTGACTCTATAGTACAGTCTGTTAAGTATCATTCTTTCAAAAATTTTACAAAGACAGCTAGTTAAGGAGATCGGTCTAAATGTATCAGGCTGTTGGGGCTTAGGGATAGGCACAATGAGACTATTGGTACAGGAAGTAGGAAGAACTCCCTCAATGTAATTGGTATTATACAGTGTCAACAAAGGATTATTAGGCACGTGCCTTAAAGTTCTGAGAATATCATAGGTTATACCATCCTCTCCAGGAGCAGTTGATCGACCTTTAGTTAATGCGTTATCTAATTCATACTCGGTGAAGAGGCAATCACTCTCATCAATATTTTGGCTCATAAAATTAATCAGTTTCAACATTTCTTCAGAAGCACTCTCTAAGTTTTCTCTAATATGAGATGGCAGGTTTTCATGCCTGGAGATTTTGGACCAGTCATTTATGAGGTCATTTGCTTTTTCAAGTGGAAAGGGATGAGCAACATTGCCAGTCTTTTTCCTGGTTATTTTATTTATACCTTTCCAAGCCAAACTTAATCCATTAACGAATTGTTTCGTCTCTACGACCAGGGCGACTCAAGTTTTCTCACACACCTCGCGGGAGTGACTGCGGTAAAATAATATTAGTCGGTCACCTCCCGTTGATATTATCTGTTTGAAAGTGGCGGTGAAGTCCATACAGGTAGTCTCACAATTCCCCACACCCCAAGTGATGTATGACCCTGTGGGTTTAGTACCTCCCAGTGTATGATATATATGTTTCGTGTAGTATATAAGAATCCAAGTGATGTCACAGATGTGTCGAGTCTTCAATCAGGGGCAGAAGTCTCAGTTATTTTCTTATAGGAGAAAAGTTCCCCGTGTATGTATGTATGCATATATATATATATATATATATATATATATATATATATATATATATATATATATATATATATATATATATATATATATATATATATATATATATATATATATATATATATATATATATATATATATATATATATATATATATATATATATATATATATATATATATATATATATATATATATATATATATATATATATATATATATGTATATATATATATATAGTATATACATATATATATATATATATATATATATATATATATATATATATATACGTATATATCTCCCAGACCCTTCAAGAAACACAGTGTTGACGAGAATAATTTGTGTGTGCATTGGAAGGCTAACACTAATGCATGGGTCACTAATTTCATGGAATGGTTGACTGGAGTGTTTGGCCTAGTGTGATGAAATACCTCCTGGAAAAGAAATTGGGACTCAAGTGCCTCCTGGTACTGGACAATGCTCCTGCTCATCCTCACAACTTGGAAGAGTTGTTGTTTCAGGAGTTCAATTTCATCAGAGTGAAGTTCTTGCCTCCTAACACCACTCCTCTCATCCAGCCCATGGACCAGCAGGTCATTTCCAACTTCAAGAAACTGTACACCAAAGCAGTGTTTCAGAAGTGCTTTGATGTGACCTCAGACACTGCATTGACCCTAAGAGAGTTCTGGAAAGATCACTTCAATATCGTGCATTGCATAGGATTTTGCATAGGGATTTTGAAGTATTTGAGGCTGACCCTGACCCTGACGACCCTGTGCCTGTTGTGGAAGATATTGTGGCATTGGGGAACAGCCTGGGGATGGAGGTGAGTGGTGAGGATGTGGAAGAGTTGGTGGAGGAGCACAGGGTAGAGCTAACAACTGAAGAGCTGGAACTGGAATAGCATCAGACAAGAGCTGAGGTTATTGCTTCACAGGAGGAGGGAGAGAGAGAGAAGGAGGTGCCTTCTTCAGAGATTAAGGAAATGTGTTCTATGTGGAGTAGGTTGCAGACATTTGTTGAAAAACACCACCCTGAGCAAGCTGAAATGAGCCATCTGTGCAACCACTTCAGTGACAGAGCAATGTTGCACTTCAGGAAAATATTAAAGAGTCGCCAAAAACAGAGGACTGTGGACAGTTATTTTACGAGGCAGGGATCCAGTGACTCTCAAGCTGGTCCTAGTGGCATTAAAAGAAAAAGAAGGGAAGTAACCCCAGATAAGGACTTGTTACCTGAAGTCTTTATGGAGGGGGATTCCTCTTCCAACCACTAACACCCTCCCTCTGTCGTCCTCCCTATCTTCCAGATGCCTGAAACTCTCTTCAATAAAGGTAAGTAAATGTTATTTATTAATCTGTTTTTTATTATTTAGTATGTGAATATTTTTGGGTGGAACGGATTAATTGTATTTACATTATTTCTTATGGGAAATAAGGTTTCAAATTACGTATTTTTCGTGTTAAGTAATAGCTCCTGGAACGGATTAATTACGTTAGTCGGGGTTCCACTGTATGTCATTGATGTCAGCTATGGTCTGTATACCTTGTATATGTACTTGTAGAAATAAAGATATTATTAATATTATTATTATTATTGTTGTTCTTGCTATTATTATTATAACTTTAAACTTCATAAAGTTAAAAAAAAAATATTTGTTAATTCAAACGGTTAACATAATTCTGCAGTTAATTTATCTGTTAAAAACTGGTTTTTCTTGTTTAAGTTTCCTGATTTTATATTTTAGTTATTCCTTGGGCAGGAATGAAACTGAAGTGGCAAATATTTTTGTTAGTGGAGAGAAAAACACGGTAGTGTGGGGTAGAACTCGCGGCAAGTTAGTCGTAAAACTCTGGAGTTTTACCGTTCACTTGCCATGAGTTCTATCCCCACCGTACTGTGGTTTGCAATTGTGCTATTACGATTTCCTGAATTTTGTTAGTGGGTTTGGGTTTAAGAAAGACTTGCCTAGTATGGGCCAGTAGGCCTGCTGCAGTGTTCCTCCTTTCCTATGCGCTGTATATGCAATTAAAAGTGGACAGTGTTGCATGTTATATATAGGTTGCACTGTGCTGTAAAATCACTTTCTGGAGTAAAAGTTTTTATCTGTGTTATTAAAAACACTAGACACACAGACTGTCACAACGTATTAATATCATATACACACTAGCTCACAAGAGCAAATTTTTGATCGCGTCACATAGACGATTGTTAGGAGTATGGTGGTAATAACATTAATCCACGACCCCACCAGCGCCGTCACGATTTTGACGAAGGTGTGCAGCTGGTTCATGACGTACGCCTCGTCACGGTCGTCGAAGTTCTCTTTGCAGGTGGCGACGTACTCGTTCCAGGAGAGGTTCAGATCGAAGGAGATACAGGTGTGTCTGAAGCCCTCAGTCAGGATGAGCGCTACCGCGAAGGCCAGCAAGGCTTCCAGAGCCACAATGGCCAACACCACCAGTGTGTATATCCTGGTGAAGGCAAAGGCTGGTGGCTCACCCTTGAGGCGCCAGATATTAAGGAGCCCACTGTGGAAGAGCAGTAATGTCGTCGATAACACCACCTCAATAATGGGAAGAAACGCAGTCATGTTACAGGGGGTCTTGTCTAGGTTACCCCAACCCCAGCGATGGTCGAAGCCAGGGGGTTTGTTGACAAACAGCGGGCACATTTTCCGCTCCACCTCCCAACGAGAGGTTACGATAGCCATGGGTACCAATACAGACAGTGATGCAGCGAGGGCCACCACATGAAGTATAATACTGAACACTTCCAAACGAGCTGTTGTTGTTTCGCCCTCTAACGCGGCGGCTTCAGGATGCCGATACTCCCACTGTTTGTGTTGACGACCTCGGCGGCGGCTACCCCGCCTGGGTCTCCTGCCAGGCTGATGCTTCTCTGGTGAGGGTTGTGTGCTGTTACCACCCTGGTGACTAGTTGTGAGCCTGACTGGTGACTGGTCACGACTGGTACTTCTGTGATCACGGCTCTCATGACTAGTATTATGTCTTCTTGGTGAATGGTCACGACTATTACTTCTGTGATCACGGCTCTCATGACTAGTATTATGTCTTCTTGGTGAATGGTCACGACTATTACTTCTGTGATCACGGCTCTCATGACTAGTATTATGTCTTCTTGGTGAGTGATCACGACCACTGCGTCTATGTTGTTTTGGTGACTGCCGTCCAGGTGAGTTGGCTCTTCCTTTCCGTATTGAGCGTGGGGACTGGCTAGGCAGTGTGTGTTGCCCTCGATCTTGCTTGAGAGGGGAGGAGGTCCTGCCTCTAGCCTCATCCAGGCAGCGTCGGGACGGGGACAGTTCTCTGCGGCGTGGACTTCGTCCCTGCTTTCGGCCCCTCTCGCTATCCTCAGACCCGTCCTTCATCCTCTCCCCACTTACACATTGACAGCCCTGAAAAAAAACAGAAAAATAGAGTGCTGGAATACACTAGTTGCTCAAAACTAGGAATAAATATAGCTAGTATAAGAAGGTATAAGGTATAAAAACTACTTAAAAACACAGACAAATCTGAACTTACACAGATAAATGCAAACTCTTACAAGACTTAAAATGCGTATCTGTAATAATTATTTTCTTCATCAAAAAAGTGAACTGAAGAAGGAAAAGTCAATGAAGATTATCTTATGAATTCATAATGACTACTTATGGAAAAGTTATATATACTCTTCTATCTTGTGGTTGCAGGGGTCGGGTATTGTTGGGGTCGAGTATTGTTGGGGTCGAGTATTGTTGGGGTCGAGTATTGTTGGGGGTCGAGTATTGTTGGGGGTCGAGTATTTTTTGGGTCGAGTATTGTTGGGGTCGAGTCTTGTTGGGGGTCGAGTATTGTTGGGGTCGAGTATTGTTGGGGGTCGTGTATTGTTGGGGTTGGGGTCGAGTATTGTTGGGGTCGAGTATTGTTGGGGGTCGAGTATTGTTAGGGGTCGAGTATTTTTGGGGTCGAGTATTGTTGGGGTCGAGTCTTGTTGGGGGTCGAGTATTGTTGGGGTCGAGTATTGTTGAGGGTCGTGTATTGTTGGGGTTGGGGTCGAGTAATGTTGGGGTTCGAATATTGTTGGGGTCGAAAATTGTTGTGGGTCGAGTATTATTGGGGGTCGCGTATTGTTAGGGGTCGCGTATTGTTGGGGGTCGAGTATTGTTGAAGGTCGAGTATTGTTGAAGGTCGAGTATTGTTGGGGGTCGAGTATTGTTGGGGTCGAGTATTATTGGGGTCGAGTATTGTTGGGGGTCGAGCATTATTGGGGTTGGGGTCGAGTATTGTTGAAGGTCGAGTATTGTTGGGGTCGAGTATTATTGGGGTTGAGTATTATTGGGGTCAATATTGTTGGGGTCGAGTATTTTGGGGTCGAGTATTGTTGGGGTCGAGTATTATTAGGGTCGAGTATTGTTGGGGTCGAGTATTGTTGGGGTCGAGTGGGTCATTGTTGGGGTCGAGTATTGTTGGGGTCGAGCATTATTGAGGTCGAGTATTGTTTCGGGTCGAGTATTGTTGGAGGTCGAGTATTGTTGGGGGTCGAGTATTGTTGAGGTTGAGTATTGTTTGGGTCGAGTATTGTTTAGGGTCGAGTACTGTTGGGGGTCGAGTATTGTTGGGGTCGAGTATTGTTGGGGTGGAGTATTGTTGGGGGTGGAGTATTGTTGGGGTGGAGTATTGTTGGGGTGGAGTATTGTTGGGGGTGGAGTATTGTTGGGGTCGAGTACTGTTGGGGTGGAGTACTGTTGGGGTCGAGTATTGTTGGGGGTCGAGTATTGTTGGGCTGGAGTATTGTTGGGGTGGAGTATTGTTGGGGTGGAGTATTGTTGGGGTGGAGTATTGTTGGGGTGGAGTATTGTTGGGGTGGAGTATTGTTGGGGTGGAGTATTGTTGGGGGTGGATTATTGTTGGGGTGGAGTATTGTTGGGGTTTAGTATTGTTAAGATGGAGTATTGTTGGGGTGGAGTATTGTTGGGGTGGAGTATTGTTGGGGTGGATTATTGTTGGGGTGGAGTATTGTTAGGGTAGAGTATTGTTTATGGTCGAGTCTTGTTGGGGTCGAGTACTGTTGGGGGGTCGAGTATTATTGGGGTGAAGTATTGTTGGGGTGGAGTATTGCTGGGGTGGAGTATTGTTGGGGTGGAGTATTGTTGGGGTGGAGTATTGTTGGGGTGGAGTATTGTTGGGGTGTAGTATTGTTAGGATGGAGTATTGTTGGGGTGGAGTATTGTTTAGGGTCGAGTCTTGTTGGGGTCGAGTACTGTTGGGGGTCGAGTATTGTTGGGGTCGAGTATTGATGAGTCGAGTATTGTTGGGGTCGAGTATTGTTGGGGGTGGAGTATTGTTGTGGTGGAGTATTGTTGGGGTGGAGTATTGTTGGAGGTGGAATATTGTTGGGGTCGAGTACTGTTGGGGTGGAGTATTGTTGGGGTGGAGTATTGTTGGGGTGGAGTATTGTTGGGGTGGAGTATTGTTGGGGTCGAGTACTGTTGGGGTGGAGTATTGTTGGGGTTCGTATTCTGGGCTGAGTATTGCTGGGCTGGAGTATTGTTGGGGTGGAGTATTGTTAGGGTAGAGTATTGTTGCGTCGAGTATTGTTGGTGGTCGAGAATTGTTGCGGGTCGAGTATTTTTGGGGGTCGAGTATTGATGAGGGTCGAGTACTGTTGGGGGTCAAGTATTGTTGGGGGTCGAGTATTGTTGGGGTCGAGTATTGTTGGAGGTCGAGTATTGTTGGGTGTCGAGTATTGTTGGAGGTCGAGTATTGTTTGGTGTCGAGTATTGTTGGGGGTCGAGTATTGTTTGGGTCGAGTATTGTTGGGGTCGAATATTGTTGGGGGTCGAGTATTGTTGGGGGTCGAGTATTGTTGGGGGTCGAGTATTGATTGGGGGTTTAATCCCTCTTCCGAAGTGTGAATAAATGGGTTAGAAACCCAGCAAATTGATAAATGAGATGCTTGTGCAACATTTCGGTATCTTCTGGAAACGTTTCGCCTGCAAGTGACTTCTTCAGTCCAATACAGATAACAATTTAAGAGGCGGGAAACAGGTACTTGGGGGAGGGGGCAGAACTGGAAAGTGAAAACTCAGATGAGTCTTAGGGATGTTAGGGAGTATTTCTTCAGCCTTAGAGTAGTAAGGAAGTGAAACGAACCGGTGAGTGAATTGGTAGAGGCAGGATCCATACATAGCTTTAATGAAAGGTACGATAAGGTTCTTGAAGCTAGGAGAGTGAGAACCTAGTAGCGACTAGCGAAGAGGCGAGGACAGGAGCCGTGAATCGACCCCTGCAACCACATATGAGTGAGTACACAACCACAAACCAACCCAGACAACATCCATCCATCTATCCCTGGGTGATAGATGGAGAGCTGAACAGAGAACTTCTGATAGATCGTTATTCGTAAGAAAGTGCTAAGCCCTTATGGGCCAATATGGCGCCTATAGAATGAACAGAGAGCTGGAAATTGTGATTAAACAAGCAGTTGAAAGTAGAGTCTGTCTACGTGAAACTGCCACAAGAATTTGTTATTTAGCTTTAGATTTAGATTTTGCCACCGAAGTGGCTAGTTTATTTTGCACCCCATATCCATCCTGTGGACGGTAGCGCAAGAGCATATGGATACACAAAAGGCCTAGGAACTAGGCCCCAAAAGGGTTAACAATTGTACATATGGATTTATATCTGCAGTTCACTTATCTGTTTCAAGCAAATTTAGGGAATTTGCTTAGTATATCTGGTATCTTATTTTCATTAATAAGATATCTTGGCATGTCACATAGGTTATTATACTGTCTATCTCTATATTCCTCAATACGTGGACAATTAAGCACATAGTTTTCAAGACAGTGACCATATGCCTGATCACATAATTTGCATTTAGTTTGATCATCATCTGTGTGTCTCCCAAACTGCCAGAAGTACTTGTAGCCAAGCCTAAGCCTGGCCACTACAACATCAGTCAGTACTTGTAGCCAAGCCTAAGCCTGGCCACTACAACATCAGTCAGTACTTGTAACCAAGCCTAAGCCTGGCCACTACAACATCAGTCAGTACTTGTAACCAAGCCTAAGCCTGGCCACTACAACATCAGTCAGTACTTGTAACCAAGCGTAAGCCTGGCCACTACAACATGTCAGTACTTGTAACCAAGCCTAAGCCTGGCCACTACAACATCAGTCAGTACTTGTAACCAAGCCTAAGCCTGGCCACTACAACATCAGTCAGTACTTGTAACCAAGCCTAAGCCTGGTCACTACAACATCAGTCAGTCAGTGTTCACATTGCAAGTTGCTCCATAAACATACTTATCTATGTTCATGTTATCATAGTGGGTTATAGATCTACTCAGGCTTCTAACTGCATTCCTATAGCTATCATTTTCATTATTTATTTTTCTCCTAATATTATTCCTAATGCTAGACACAGATATACCAAAGTTATATTCTACATTCTCCTTCTGGGTGATCTTCTTGGCTAACATATCAACTTTATCATGAAGGAGTAATCCAATGTGTGATGGAATCCATAGCAATTGTACAGTAATTCCTTTGTCTTTTAGCCTGGCTACAAAATCAGTCTATGTACATACTAGGCTGCCAAAATAACTTGTAAATTTAGAGTAAGCAGCCTTAAGCTTGTGTAGCAGGTGTAGTGATGAAGTAAAGATGATGCTATCAGTCCATGAACCTTCGATAAATAGTATTTGAGGTGGTCAGTCCCTCAGCCTGGAGAAGAATTCAAGGCTGATGGTCTGATTACATCTTCACTACTACACCTTCTGTCACTATTTGACTGAAGAAGCCTGCTGTGTAGGCGAAACGTTTCAACATGTAAGATACCCAACTGTTGCACATGTGTCTTAATCATCAGTCTTAAGTTTACTTGTAAGTAGAACTAAGTTAGGTTACTGCAACAGCAGTCAGTCTTGTTTACGATGACTTGTTTTAGAACTGTTGGTGTAATGTGTTGCCCAGTGGATGGTGTGCTGTAGGGGCCCAAGTTGGGCTTTAATTCTCACCTGAATGCACTTAAGTGGTATGTTTCACCCGTGGTCCACTAGTGCATGGCTTGGTTTCACTCCTGGTCCACCACCAGCAGTGATGTTTTAGTGGTAGTCCACCACTAGCGGTGTTTCACTCCTGGTCCACCACTAGCGGCGATATTTCACGCCTGGTCCACCACTAACGGTGATGTTTCACTCCTGGTCCACCACTAGTGGCGATGTTTCACTCCTGGTCCACCACTAACGGTGATGTTTCACTCCTGGTCCACCACTAGTGGCGATGTTTCACTCCTGGTCCACCACTAACGGCGATGTTACACTCCTGGTCCACCACTAACTGCGATGTTACACTCCTGGTCCACCACTAACGGCGATGTTACACTCCTGGTCCACCACTAGCGGCGATGTTACACTCCTGGTTCACTACTAGCGGCGATGTTACTCATGGTCCACCAGCAGCAGTGTTCATTCACCCGTGGTCCACGAATGCAGTAGAGTATTATTATTAGCAATGTTTCTGTCTAAGTCACGAGTGTATCAAAACGCTTACAATGTTTCACTGGTTCAGTACGATAGACAGTCAAGGATACACCTGCCTACCCGCTGGCCGGACATACACAAATGAGTGTCTAGTTCCACCGCCAGATGCCATCACCAGACACACATTTCTATAAACGATTTGGAAGCCTAGTAGTAGGCTTGAACTAAAGGCAGTTTTATCAAGCGCTGTTTAGTCAATCTTAGATTGCTTTTATGACTTATTTTGCAAGGTTTCTGATTCTTTTAACAGAAGAAATTGTTAATTAACACTGCTTGAGAACCACGGCTGTGATACTGACGTATGTTATCGTTATCTTATCGTATAGCCTCCCTGCGAGGTTTTCAAATATGCGTTATCGATAGTTTGTCATAGACTAAATAAGTGTCAGGGGTCCAAGATTGTTCAACTGCCTCCCAGTATATATAAGAGGGATTACCTATAGACCCCTGGATGTCGTCAAGACCCCTGGCTGTCTTCAAGAAGGAGCTGGACAGGCACCCAAAGTCAGTACCTGATCAGCCGGGCTGTGGTTCGTACGTTGGTTTGCGTGTGGCTAGCAGTAACAGCCTGGTTGATCAGACCCTGATCCACCACGAGGCCTGGTCATGGACTGGGCCGCGGGGGCTTTGACCCCCCGAAAATCCCTCCAGGTAACCCGTCCTCTTGAACAACAGTGCGAATTATGACTGTAAACAGTCAGGGCATCACTGTTTAAACTATCTTCATCAGCGAAATCCTCACATCTTTGTTTTTCCTCCATACCTCAATTTTCATTGTCAATGCTCTATTTAGCACATCAATGATTGTCACTGTGGGATTGATGTAGATTGCTCCGATGATGACGGTACCTTAAACGCTCAGACAATGACTGTTTACAGTCGTAATCTAAACTGTTGGGTTGTGTAGCTAGTAATGGATATAGGTTCTCAGAAGTAGGTACATGCGTGGTAAAAGTGGCGTAGTTAGGTACATGCTGAGAGCCCCAGTTCAAAAATGTTGCCAGTTCTTCACCGTCTTCAAAAGTCTCGAAATATCACCTGACCTAAATTTTCCATAGACTAATGTTAACGACCAGTTTATTAATATTAATCCCGTTTATTATAATCGTAATAATAATATTTATTTCTACAATTCGATAATATAGCTGATAGACCTAGCTGACATTCCATGAATGTCGAAATAATAATCCAAATTATTAATGTCCAAGATTGTCAACTTCAGTAGACAGGTAAACTACATTTTAATTATATAATCCTCCATTAAGTAAGTTTATTTAGGCACAGCCAGTGGCGGACCTGCACTTTTGTGGCCCTGAAGCTTAAACTGCTATGGGAGCCCTGAAGCTGGAACTGTTATGGGGTCCCTGAAGCTTAAACTGCTATGGGGCCCTGAAGCTTGAACTGTTATGGGGCCCTGAAGCTGGAACTGTTATGGGGGCCCTGAAGCTTAAACTGCTATGGGGCCCTGAAGCTTAAACTGCTATGGGGCCCTGAAGCTTGAACTGTTATGGGGCCCTGAAGCTTAAACTGCTATGGGGGCCCTGAAGCTGGAACTGCTATGGGGTCCCTGAAGCTTAAACTGCTATGGGGCTCTGAAGCTTGAACTGATATGGGAGCCCTGAAGCTGGAACTGTTATGGGGGCCATGAAGCTTAAACTACTATGGGCCCTGAAGCTTAAACTGCTATGGGGCCCTGAAGCTTGAACTGTTATGAGGCCCTGAAGCTTAAACTGCTATGGGGGCCCTGAATCTGGAACTGTTATGGGGTCCCTGAAGCTTAAACTGCTATGGGGGCCTGAATCTTGAACTGTTATGGGGGCCCTGAAGCTGGAACTGTTATGGGGTCCCTGAAGCTTAAACTGCTATGAGGCCCTGAAGCTTGAACTGTTATGGGGTGCCCTGAAGCTGGAACTGTTATGGGGTCCCTGAAGTTTAAACTGCTATGGGGCGCTGAAGCTTGAACTGTTATGGGGGCCCTGAAGCTGGAACTGTTATGGGGGCCCTGAAGCTTAAACTGCTATGGGGCCCTGAAGCTTAAACTGCTATGGGGCCCGGAAGCTTGAACTGTTATGGGGCCCTGAAGCTTAAACTGCTATGGGGGCCCTGAAGCTGGAACTGCTATGGGGTCCCTGAAGCTTAAACTACTATGGGGCCCTGAAGCTTAAACTGCTATGGGGCCCTGAAGCTTGAACTGTTATGGGGCCCTGAAGCTTAAACTGCTATAGGGGCCCTGAAGCTGGAACTGTTATGGGGTCCCTGAAGCTTAAACTGCTATGGGGCCCTGAAGCTTGAACTGTTATGGGGGCCCTGAAGCTGGAACTGTTATGGGGTCCCTGAAGCTTAAACTGCTATGGGGCCCTGAAGCTTGAACTGTTATGGGGGCCCTGAAGCTGGAACTGTTATGGGGTCCCTGAAGCTTAAACTGCTATGAGGCCCTGAAGCTTGAACTGTTATGGGGTGCCCTGAAGCTGGAACTGTTATGGGGTCCCTGAAGCTTAACTGCTATGGGGCCCTGAAGCTTGAACTGTTATGGGGGCCCTGAAGCTGGAACTGTTATGGGGGCTCTGAAGCTTAAACTGCTATGGGGCCCTGAAGCTTAAACTGCTATGGGGACCTGAAGCTTGAACTGTTATGGGGCCCTGAAGCTTAAACTGCTATGGGGGCCCTGAAGCTGGAACTGTTATGGGGTCCCTGAAGCTTAAACTGCTATGGGGCCCTGAAGCTTGAACTGTTATGGGGCCCTGAAGCTGGAACTGTTATGGGGTCCCTGAAGCTTAAACTGCTATGAGGCCCTGAAGCTTGAACTGTTATGGGGTGCCCTGAAGCTGGAACTGTTATGGGGTCCCTGAAGCTTGAACTGCTATGGGGCCCTGAAGCTTGAACTGTTATGAGGCTCTGAAGCTTGAACTATTATGGGGTCCCTGAAGCTTGAACTGTTATGGGGTCCCTGAAGCTTGAACTGCTATGGGGTCCCTGAAGCTGCAACTGTTATGGGGCCCTGAAGCTTGAACTGTTATGAGGGCCTGAAGCTTGAACTGTTATGGGGGTTCCTGAAGTTTGAACTATGGGGTTCTTAAAGCTAGAATTGTTATGGGGTCCATGAAGCTTGAACTGTTATGGGGTCCATGAAGCTTGAACTGTTATGGGGGCCCCTGAAGCTTGAACTGTTATGGGGGCCCCTGAAGCTTGAACTGTTATGGGGGCCCCTGAACCTTGAACTGTTATGGGGTCCCCTTCAGTGCTTCAGGGCCCCTAATCCCTCGGGATTATCTTAGGATAACCCCAGAAAAGTCAGTAACCTATTTTCATTGATGTCCAGTAGTTTAGAAATTAATTTAAGACTTCCACAAATGATCTGAATAAGGTAAGATTTTGTTGGGATTTTTAACCCTGGAGGGTTAGACACCCAGGATGACCCGAGAAAGTCAGTGCGTCATCGAGGGACTGTCTGTCTTATTTCCATTGTGGTCCTTCAATCTTGTCTCCTAGGATGCCACCCACACCAGTTGACTAACACCCGGGTACCTACTTACTGCTAGGTGAACACTAACAGCAGGTGTAAGGTTACTAACACCCAGGTACCTACTTACTGCAAGGTGAACAGTAACAGCAGGTGTAAGGTGACTAACACCCAGGTGCATACTTACTGCAAGGTGAACAGTAACAGCAGGTGTAAGGAGACTAACACCCAGGTACATACTTAATGCTAGGTGAACACTGACAGCAGGTGTAAGGTGACTAACACCCATGTACATACTACTAGGTGAACACTGACAACAGGTGTAAGGTGACTAACACCCAGGTACATACTGCTAGGTGAACACTGACAGCAGATGTAAGGAAACACACCCAGGAGCCTTACGTAAAATATACCAAAAATATCAACTAATACTATATCAGTTGTATATTTTGCACCTTTTAGAAATTATTATTATTTCTGGAATTGCTATTGTTATTGTTGTATGATTGTTATGTTTATGATTAATATTATTGTGGGTGGCATCCTGGGGTAAGGTACCAAAGGATCACAGTGGAAATAAGCCACAGTGACTCTTCTTGGGTTATCCTGGGTTACTAACTCTCAAGGTTAGTTATCTAAGTCTTAGGTTTTCTTAGCTGCTACAGTTTGTGAAGAATAAAATTTATATAGAAGTTTCCCATTAAATTCTCGTTTTCTACAGTGGTTTAGTGAACAGTTTTTTATCACTGCTTTTAGGGTAAACTAAATTTACTAGAATAAAAAGGTTTTATTCGTATTAACCCAGTAACTTTATTTAGGTACACGTAAGTATACAATTATCATACGTAGTTTAACATGTGTAAATTACCCAGGATAACCCCAAAAAAGTAAGTTGAAGTGACTTATTTCCATTTGGGTCCTGACAAACCCAGAGGGGTTACCCTGGGCTACAAACCCAGAAGGGTTACTCTGGGTTACAAACCCTGCGGGTTGTCTATGATCCCAATCAGTAAATTTTTTACCTGGGTGTTAGTCGACTGGTGTGGGTCGCATCCTGGGACAAAATTGACCTAATTTGTGGGAAATGCAGCTGCCGCGGGGGCGTTGACCCCCCGAAACCCTTTCCAGGTACTATACTCCAGGTATAACAAGCGGCTTTCTATATAGTAGTATGTCATTGATGTCAGCTAGGACTGTACACCTTGTACATGTACTTGTAGAAATAAAGATATTATTATATTATTAACAAATTGACGCCAACCTTCCTTAAAGATGAAGCTTATGGAAAATATTGGTATTTTCCGAAAGTTGTGATTGATAAACTTTCCAATATGAATAGATATCTTTAATGCACTGCTGGTGGTTTCACGTTTATGTGGACAGTAGTAGTAGTAGTAGACATGAGATTAGAACCATCCAACCATCGCGTGGGTACGCGGAGGGGATATTTTGAGGGGAGGCGGGAGCGAGGGAAGAGGGCGAAGCAGTCACGTGTGGAGAGGCGTAGGCCCAAGATATCAGGGCGGAATGATTTCGGGAATTTGGCGATTGCGTCAGCCAGACCGGACTTAATGGCTTCACTTCGTAATATGGAGTGATATCAAAGTGTGCGACGCGTAATTCGTGGGACATTCGGTCCGGAAAGTCCGACATTCGGGCGACAATTTGGTGAAATAATGTGTGGTTCCCGTTTAATGGGGTATCGAGATTTATTCCTAATTCGGGCTCTAGTGATGCGACGACACAACAAGATACGGTCGTTAACCCTGATTCTGGGTGTTTTTCATAATAGAAGTGACTTGAATATACTTAATGAATACGGTGAGACGTTGAGTCTAGTGAAGCAGATTTATAAATAATTGGAAGTGAAGGTACCGTATGGCGGCACGGACAGAGACGCCATCCCAGGACCGCCATGTTGGATATGGAAGGGATGATCAACTTCATCCTTACTCATCGACTCTGAATTTTGGTATAGAGACGGTGAATGTGTACAGACTGGTGGGGCGTTAAGCCATAGTGTATATCGTGATTAAATTCATTCAGATAAACTGTAATAAAGGGAAATAGCGAGATGATATGAATCGCTACTCCCGATCAACCGCATGTTAAGTAAACGCCCGGTCCCGTGGGCGTAAGAGAGATCAAGGAAATTAATCTTTGACTCAGCGGGACAACCCATACCATCATCTTGACGGAAGAACTATATCTACCGAGCAAGATCACGAGATCTATCGAAGCACATCAACAAGAATGCGGCTTTCCCACCGTAAGTATGTACATTGTCTTAGTTACCATCTGGCCAGTTGGTTTTTGAGATAATGTGTGTCTGCGGTGGGAATGATAAGGATCTCCAGTGAACACCCAGGACGCAGATAAAGGGTGAGTGGATGTTAATTAATTGTGCTCTCTCCTCCTCCTCAATCAGTCTTATATCCTATATCTAAAACCATACAGTCCACTAAAATTAACAATACCATAATTATTATTATTATCTATTCAGATTTATTTACACTGGTCTAGAGTGTCAGTGGGTTCAGAGGGTGTGAAATTATCGAAGGGAGTCATTTCAGTGACCAGGGTGACTAAAGTTTTCTCACATACCTCAAGGGAGTGACTGCGGTAAAATTATACTAGTCGGTCATCTCCCCGGGAGATTGTTTGTTGCAAGTGGCGGTAACCCAGATAGACAATCTCTCACAATTCCCCACAAAGCTGGTGGGAGGAATTTAACTAAAATATTTACACTGGGGCCCACCACTGTTCAGGACCCCAGTGGAATTAAGTAACTTTGGATTTTTTGGGTTATGTCAGGTAATCTACACATATGCTGTTATGTATGGAAATTTATGTAGCTGTATTTATGTGTACCTGTAGTATTTTGTACCTAAATAAACTTACATTAAAGAATGTGCAGACATACTAAGTTAGTACGTTTATTTAGGTACAGGTACACATAAGTACAATTATCATACATAGTGTAAATTACCCAGGATAAGCCAGAAAACCCAGAAAAAGTGACTTATTTCCATTTGGATTGGTAGACAAGGTGTTGGCTGTCATTGTTATAATTACGTACTTGAGCTGTCAGTGGTAGACAGGTGAGGATGCAGCCATAGATGTCTGCATAAATAACTCATGATTATGACCAGATATAAACATGTAAATAGTTCATTACCTTTGTAACTTGCTCAGCTATCAAAACTTTGGGGTCCAGTCCCTGGACCCATTATGTACCTCTGTAATCTTTTGACTACCGCCCACAGGATGGGTATGGGGTGCATAATAAAGATATTAAACTAATCATAAATGGCCATTGCAAGTGCAAGTGTTCAGAGCATCAGTGGCAGTACAGTCTGTGGTGAGAGTTGCGTGAGTGATGGACAATGTTCGTTGTCGCGTTCTTGTATACTGACAAGTCTTCCCCATGTAATGGTTGTAATCATAATATATTAAGGTTTGGAGGGGTAAGCCAGTGGAAGGCCTCGGTCAGATGACCAAAAGCTCCAGCTGCGGGTAATCATGTGACTAAGACCCGCGTCAGGAGACACTTGTACTGTTTCCTAGCGAACCTAACCTAACCTAAGGTCCTCCCAAAAGTTGCCTTCCCATGGACTATGTTTTCAGTGTACTCTAGGGAGTACATACACCATGTGAGGACATGAGGGAAGGGGGTTAAGGTAGAGGGAGTGAAGGAACGAGTGAGTTTCAGCACATCTTCTTAGGAAATCTGAAGACCATGAGAGTATTCTTGAAATGTTGTAGGTCGGACTGGCGTCTCAGCTTCACCTCAGCTTCCTTGTCCACTGCCAACCCCCTGGCCACCATCTCCTCCTTGATGTAGTCGTTGGTGTGGCAGTTGACGTGGGAGTGACCTAGCTGACCTGGCACCGCCCAAGATACCACCACACCTGTAACGTAAGTCATCTGTCATGGGGTGGATCACACCACGTCTGTAACACAGGTCATCTGTCATAGGAAGGATAACACCACACACCTGTAACACAGGTCATTTGTCACAGGAAGTATCACACCACACCTGTAACACAGGTCATCAGTCACAGAATCATACCACACACCTGTAACACAGGTCATCTGTCACAGGAAGGATAACACCACACACCTGTAACACAGGTCATCTGTCACAGGAAGTATCACACCACACCTGTAACACAGGTCATCAGTCACAGAATCATACCACACACCTGTAACACAGGTCATCTGTCACAGGAAGGATCACACCACACACCTGTAACACAGGTCATGAGTCACAGGAAGGATCACACCACACCTGTAACACAGGTCATCTGAAACAGGAAGGATCACACCACACACCTGTAACACAGGTCATCTGTCACAGGAAGGATCACACAACACACCTGTAACAGGTCATCTCTCACAGGAAGGATCACACCACACACCTGTAACACAGGTCATGAGTCACAGGAAGGATCACACCACACACCTGTAACACAGGTCATGAGTCACAGGAAGGATCACACCACACACCTGTAACACAGGTCATCTTTCACAGGAAGGATCACACCACACACCTGTAACACAGGTTATCAGTCACAGGAAGGATCACACCACACACCTGTAACACAGGTTATCAGTCACAGGAAGGATCACACCACACACCTGTAACACAGGTTATCAGTCACAGGAAGGATCACACCACACACCTGTAACACAGGTCATCAGTCACAGGAAGGATCACACCACACCTGTAACATAGGTCATCTGAAACAGGAAGGATCACACCACACACCTGTAACACAGGTCATCTGTCACAGGAAGGATCACACAACACACCTGTAACAGGTCATCTGTCACAGGAAGGATCACACCACACACCTGTAACACAGGTCATGAGTCACAGGAAGGATCACACCACACACCTGTAACACAGGTCATCTGAAACAGGAAGGCTCACACCACACACCTGTAACACAGGTCATCTTTCACAGGAAGGATCACACGACACACCTGTAACACAGGTTATCAGTCACAGGAAGGATCACACCACACACCTGTAACACAGGTTATCAGTCACAGGAAGGATCACACCACACACCTGTAACACAGGTCATAGTCTTCACCAACTACAAGGCTGAGGGACTAATTACCTCATCTTTTGTATATATTTCTACTGTCTTTCCATCATGTCATTGAATTTGTATTGATAAGTCCACTGGTGGGCGAAACGTCTACAAATAACGATACCCAGATGTTGCAGATGTGTCTAATTCTACATCAATCTCACTCCACATGTGTAACATCTGGGTATTTTTACTGTGGAAACGTTTCGCCAGTCAGTGGCTTTATCAGTCCCATAGAGGGAAACGTTGCAAGATGATCGTAAAACGTTTTTTGTGCATTTGATTAATAAAGCCGCTGGTGGGCGAAACGTTTTCAGAAAGATACCGAAGTGTTGTTTCAACCTTGGTAACTGATACCGTTAAATTGATACCGTCAAATTGACATGCAAAATTCCCAGTCATGCAACATTCCCACACATGCAACATTCCCACACATGCAACATTCCCACCTATGCAACATTCCCACACATGCAACATTATCACACATGCAACAATCCCACACATGCAACATTCCCACACATGCAACATTCCCACACATGCAACATTCCCACACACACAACATTCTCACACATGCATCATTCCCACACATGCAACATTCCCACGCATGCAACATTCCCACACATGCAACATTCCCACACATGCAACATTCCCACACATGCAACATTTCCACACATGCAACATTCCCAAACATGCAACATTCCCACACATGCAACATTCCCACACATGCAACATTCCCACTCATGCAACATTCCCACACACGCAACATTCCCACACACACAACATTCCCACACATGCAACATTACCACACATGCAACATTCCCTCACACACAACATTCCCACACATGCAACATTACCACACATGCAACATTCCCACACATGCAACATTCCCACACATGCAACATTCCCACACATGCAACATTCCCACACATGCAACATTCCCACACATGCAACATTCCCACACACGCAACATTCCCACACATGCAACATTCCCACACATGCAACATTCCAACACATGCAACATTCCCACACACACAACATTCCTACACATGCAACATTCTCACACATGCAACATTCCCACACATGCAACAATCCCACACATGCAACATTCCCTCACACACAACATTCCCACACATGCAACATTCCCACACATGCAACATTCCCACATATGCAACATTCCCACACACGCAACATTCCCACACAAGCAACATTCCCACACAGGCAACATTCCCACACATGCAACATTCCCACACACGCAACATTCCCACACATGCAACATTCCCACACATGCAACATTCCCTCACATGCAACATTCCCACACACACATTCCCACACATGCAACATTCCCACACATGCAACATTCCCTCACATACAACATTCCCACACATGCAACATTCCCTCACATGCAACGTTCCCACACATGCAACTTTCCCACACACACACACAACATTCCCACACATGCAAAATTCCCACACACACAACATTCCCACACATGCAACATTCTCACACATGCAACATTCACACACATGCAACAATCCCACACATGCAACATTCCCTCACACACAACATTCCCACACATGCAACATTCCCACACATGCAACATTCCCACATATGCAACATTCCCACACACGCAACATTCCCACACAAGCAACATTCCCACACAGGCAACATTCCCACACATGCAACATTCCCACACACGCAACATTCCCACACACGCAACATTCCCACACATGCAACATTCCCTCACATGCAACATTCCACACACACATTCCACACATGCAACATTCCCACACATGCAACATTCCATCACATACAACATTCCCACACATGCAACATTCCGTCACATGCAACATTCCCACACATGCAACTTTCCCACACACACACACAACATTCCCACACATGCAACATTCCCACACACACAACATTCCCACACATGCAACATTCTCACACATGCAACATTCCCACACATGCAACAATCCCACACATGCAACATTCCCTCACACACAACATTCCCACACATGCAACATTCCCACACATGCAACATTCCCACATATGCAACATTCCCACACTCGCAACATTCCCACACAAGCAACATTCCCACACAGGCAACATTCCACACATGCAACATTCCACACACGCAACATTCCACACATGCAACATTCCCACACATGCAACATTCCTCACATGCAACATTCCCACACACACATTCCCACACATGCAACATTCCCACACATGCAACATTCCCTCACATACAACATTCCCACACATGCAACATTCCCTCATATGCAACATTCCCACACATGCAACTTTCCCACACACACACACAACATTCCCACACATGCAACATTCCCACACACGCAACATTCCAACACATGCAACATTCCCACACATGCAACATTCCCACACATGCAACATTCCCACACACGCAACATTCCCACACATGCAACATTCCCACACTTGCAACATTCCCTCACATGCAACATTCCTACACACAAAACATTCCAACACATGCAACATTCCCACACATGCAACATTCCCACACATGTAACATTCCCACACATTCAACATTTCCACACATGCAACATTCCCTCACACACAACATTCCCACACATGCAACATTCCCACACATGCAACATTCCCACACATGCAACATTCCCACACACACACAACATTCTCACACATGCAACATTCCCACACATACAACATTCCCAAACATGCAACATTCCCACACATGCAACATTCCCACACATGCAACATTCCCACACACACAACATTCTCACACACACAACATTCTCACACATACAACATTCCCACACATACAACATTCCCACACATGCAACATTCCCAAACATGCAACATTCCCACACATGCAACATTCCCACACATGCAACATTCCCAAACATGCAACATTCCCAAACATGCAACATTCCCAAACATGCAACATTCCCACACATGCAACATTCCAATATATGCAACATTCCCACACACGCAACATTCCCACACACACAACATTCCCACACATGCAACATTACCACACATGCAACATTCCCTCACACACAACATTCCCACACATGCAACATTCCCACACATGCAACATTCACACACACGCAACATTCTCAAACATGCAACACTACCACACATGCAACATTCCCACACATGCAACATTCCCACACATGCAACATTCCCACACATGCAACATTCCCTCACATGCAACATTCCCACACACATTCCCACACATGCAACATTCCCACACATGCAACATTCCCACACATGCAACATTCCCACACATGCAACATTCCCACACAAACAACATTCCCACACAAGCAACATTCCCACACATGCAACATTCCCACACATGCAACATTCCTACACATACAACATTCCCTCACATGCAACATTCCCACACACAACATTCCCACACATGCAACATTCCCACACATGCATCATTCCCACACATGCAACATTCCCTCATACACAACATTCCCACACACACAACATTCCCACTCATGCAACATTCCCACACATGCAACATTCCTACACACGCAACATGCTTATCATCACAGCTGTGGAATATAAGTTACACAAATTATCATACATAGTAACATATGTGTAAGTTGAAGATTAAGACACATGTGCAACAGTTGTGTATTTTTATTGTTGAAACGTTTCGTCTAACAGTAGGCTTCTTCAGTCAGTTAAAGTATTTGGGGTGGTCAGTCCACCTCACCTTCTACAGTATTGAAAACTTCATTCTCATACCACAGCTTCACGTCGTTGCAGACCATGGAGCTGAACTCTTCTCCAGGCTGAGGGACTGACCACCTTGTTCCAGACCATGGAGCTGAACTCTTCTCCAGGCTGAGGGACTGATTACATCATCTTCATTTCACTACTACATAGTGGTACCCCGGATTTCGTACAGCTCCCAACTCGAACAATTATGTAAGTGTATTTTTGTAAGTATATTTTTGGGGGTCTTAAAAGGACTAATCTAATTTACATTCGTCCTTATGGGAACAAATTCGTTCGGTAACGGCACTCGAACACTCTTCTGGAACGAATTATTGACGAAATCCGGGGTACCACTGTATGTGTAAATTACTAAGGATAACTCAAAAAATTCAGATGAAGTGACTTATTTCCAATGAGGTCCTCAAGGAGGGTCGTGAAAAAAAGGTACATATGAAAACCTGTATCAAAGAAAACGCATACACTCGAATGTGGACTCACCTAGACAGGCGTGTTTGACGAGGTTGTCTATAAAGTTCTTCTCCCCTGACTGAGGGATGTGTTCGCCCACCTCGAGGCTCATCACCCAGTCAAAGGGACCTCCGAGGTCGACGGGGCTAGAGAGGTCCACCGATTTTATCTTCCCGTTGGTGAACTCGTCAATGTTTGCTGCTGCGTCCCATCCTAGAGTGGACCAGGAAGATGAGGAATTAGACACATGTGCAACATCTGGGTATCATTATTTGTAGACGTTTCGCCAATCTGCGGCTTTATCAATACGAGGACATATGAAGAAATATATACTAAAGATGAGGTAATCAGTTCCTCAGCCTTAAAGTACTTGAAGAGCACCGTAGTCTTGAAGGAACTGAAGCATAGTCATGGAGCTCGGTGCTTATATACTGGCGACAGGTGAAGGACGTGTAGTAGGCTGGACTTCCCAGTGGAAGTAGGTTATACCCAAGGAATGGGCCAGCAGTAAGCAAGAAGGTTGTGTAGATGTCCTTTGTACTAAGATTCCAGAATGTTGCAGTGTCTGACAATTTTTTTATTATTATTAACACATCGGCCGTTTCCCACCAAGGCAGGGTGGCCCAAAAAAGAAAAACTTTCATCATCATTCACTCCATCACTGTCTTGCCAGAGGCATCCAGTGGTGGACCTGACTTAACTCCAGTGGGGGACCTGACTTAACTCAGTGAAGACGTGTCTTGTGTGCTCTCTGTGAATCTGAACAAGATGTCCTCTCTTGAGCTACTCTACCAGCAGCTGAAGGAAGAACTGAGGGTAGCTAAGCTTGAGATACAGCGACTGACTGAGGAAAACAAGAGGATTCGTAGTAATCCTCCTGTTGAGAATCCTCAAGCCAAGAAAGGAACCTGGACAGTGGCTGGAATGCATGGGACAAAGTTAAAGAACAAGAGGACGGATGGAGAGGTAGAATCAACGAAGAACAAGGAATCTGTTGTGGAAACATCGAACCGATTCTCCATGTTACCTGATGAATGTGAGTCGACTACTGGGAACATCACGAACGACACCAAGGAAGGTAAGAACATTGTTCTTGTTGGGGATAGTCAAATTAGGTACATGGATAGGGCCTTCTGCTTGAAAGGAGACAGAGGGTTTGCTTTCCTGGGGCTGGGATGGAGGATATT
>WNWK01029511.1:0-24350 GCA_009830355.1 Cherax destructor
AACATATGTAACAGTAACATATGTGTAACAGTAACATATGTGTAACAGTAACATATGTGTAACAGTAACATATGTGTAACAGTAACATATGTGTAACAATGAACATATTGTAACAGTAACATGTGTAACAGTAACATATGTGTAACAGTAACATATGTGTAACAGTAACATATGTGTAACAGTAACATATGTGTAACAGTAACATATGTGTAACAGTAACATATGTGTAACAGTAACATATGTGTAACAGTAACATATGTGTAACAGTAACATATTCCAACTTTAACCCTGAGCTAAAACACTTTCTTAACAGTTGTGACAGGACCCATAGACATAATACCAGACATAAACATCTCTTTGACATTCCCCGTGTCCGACTAAATCTATACAAAAATTCAATGCGCATAAAAGGGCCTAAAATCTGGAACTCCTGCCTGAAAACTCTAGAACTGCAGACACAACCTCCATTTTCAAAAGCACCATTAAAAAACATCTTATCTCACTTACGCACCCAACCGGTAGTTAACCATACGAAAACTACTTTATCTTGCACATATCCACAGCAAAATACACTTATTGATATCTGTGATTCTCCTTAATTTGCACATTACTAACCACAGCAAAATACACTTATTGATATCTGTGATTCCCCTTAATTTGCACAGTTCTAACCAAATTCTAATACAACTATTGCTTCATAATACTTAAGCTAGTCATAAGTTTGCCTAAGATATCCAATATAGAAACTATATTATGCCAATATATCACCTTTATCATTAATATATAAACTAATTGCTAACTTCTTATACTAATTGTTAAATTCTCAATGTTTAAATTCCAGTACCTAAATTTTGTAAACCTAACCTAACCTAACCTTACAATCTGTATATTCATTGTATAGCTATTGAGTAAGACCTATCATAAGACTGCCTGAAAAGCCTAGGCATACCTAGGCATACCTACATACTGTGTGTAACAGTAACGTGTGTGTAACAGTAACGTGTGTGTAACAGTAACGTGTGTGTAACAGTAACGTGTGTGTAGCAGTAACGTGTGTAACAGTAACATGTGTGTAACAGTAACATGTGTGTAACAGTAACATGTGTGTAACAGTAACATGTGTGTAACAGTAACATGTGTGTAACAGTAACATGTGTGTAACAGTAACATGTGTGTAACAGTAACATGTGTGTAACAGTAACATGGGTTTAGAGCAGGCCGCTCCTGTCTGTCCCAACTACTGGACCACTACGACAAGGTCCTGGATGCTCTAGAAGATAAACAGAATGCAGATGTTATATACACAGATTTTGCAAAAGCCTTTGACAAGTGTGACCATGGTGTAATAGCACACAAAATGCGTGATAAAGGAATAACAGGAAAAGTTGGTAGATGGATTTATAATTTCCTAACACATAGAACACAAAGAGTAGTAGTCAACAGAGTAAAGTCTGAGGCAGCTACTGTGAAAAGCTCTGTTCCACAAGGCACAGTACTTGCTCCCATCCTATTCCTCATCCTCATATCAGACATTGACAGGGATATAAGCCACAGTGCTGTGTCTTTCTTTGCAGATGACACCCGAATCTGTATGACAGTGTCCACCGTTGAAGACACTGCAAGACTCCAAGCAGACATAAACCAAATCTTTAAATGGGCTGCAGAAAACAATATGAAGTTCAATGATGAGAAATTTCAATTACTCAGATACGGAAAACGTGAAGAAATTAAAATCTCATCGGAGTACAAAACTAATTCCAACCACACAATAGAGCGAAAAACTAATGTCAAAGACCTGGGAGTGTTCATGTCAGAGGATCTCACCTTCAAGGACCATAACAATGTAGCAATTGCATCTGCTCGAAAATGACAGGATGGATAATGAGAACCTTCAAAACCAGGGATGCCAAGCCCATGTTGACACTTTACAGATCGCTTGTTCTATCTAGGCTGGAATATTGCTGCACACTAACTGCACCTTTCAAGGCGGGTGAAATTGCTGACCTTGAAAATGTGCAGAGAACCTTCACGGCACGCATAAGTGCGATAAACCACCTCAACTACTGGGAACGCTTGAAGTTCCTAAACCTGTACTCTCTAGAACGCAGGCGGAGAGATACATTATTATATACACATGGAAAATTCTCGAGGGCTTAGTACCAAACTTGCACACAAAAATCACTCCCTACGAAAGCAAAAGACTCGGCAGGCGATGTAACATTCCCCAATGAAGAGCAGGGTGCCACTAGCACGTTGAGGGACAACACAATAAGTGTGAGGGGCCCAAGATTGTTCAACTGCCTCCCAGCATACATCAGGGATTACCAACAAGCCCCTGGCTGTCTTCAAGCAGGCACTGGACAGGCACCTCAAGTCGGTACCTGATCAGCCGGGCTGTGGTTCGTACGTTGGACTGCGTGCGCCAGCAGTAACAGCCTGGTTGATCAGGCTCTGGTCCAACAAGAGGCCTGGTCACGGACCGGGCCGCGGGGGCGTTGACCCCTGGAATTCTCTCCAGGTAGACTCCAGGTAACATGTGTGTAACAGTAACATGTGTGTAACAGTAACATGTGTGTAACAGTAACATGTGTGTAACAGTAACATGTGTGTAACAGTAACATGTGTGTAACAGTAACATGTGTAACAGTAACATGTGTGTAACAGTAACATGTGTGTAACAGTAACATGTTTGTAACAGTAACATATGTGTAACAGTAACATACGTGTAACTAGCATATGTGTAAATTTTTATTATTATTATAATCAAAAGAAGCGCTAAAGTGTAAATTATTAGCATGTATAAATTACCTAGGATAAATCAAGAAAAGTTAAAACAATGACTTATTTTCATTGGGGTCCTTCTAATATCTTATTATTTAAAGCCTAGCAGTAAGTTACAGTAGAAATCAATCAAGATTATAACCTTAGAAGTTTTGATGCAATTATAAATTTTAAGTTTTGTTCAAAATGCTATGCATCCTATGGTTCTCCAAATTATTGTATGTTTTGTACAGTATGTTTTAAATATAGATATGCATTTGTATGCCTGTACAATTTTTTTAACTCAATTGCATGTTGCATTCGATCCAGGATAACGGTGTTACTTTTGCTAACATCCAAAGTAACAATGTGCACGATCAGTAACTATTGTTACCGGGATGTGCAGTTCTGAAAAAAAAATGAAATAAAAGCTGAGTTCGGACCAGCCCTTAAACTAAATATTAATCTTATTTTCTGTGCTATTATGTCTTACTTTGGGAGTTTGTTTATGTTAGTGTCAGGTAAAGACCCACAAGATATAGCTAATGTATTAACACTGGAACTGGAGTCCTGCAGCAAATGGCTAGTAGACAACAAACTATCCTTACATCTAGGGAAAACAGAAGCCATATTCTTTGGCACGAAATATAAACTGAGAAGGGTAAATAATTTTAATGTCCGGTGTAATGGGGAACCCATCACTTCAGTTTCCTCAGTAAAATATCTGGGAATCCCATTTGACCCATGCATGTCAGGAGAATTGATAGGGAACAGTGTAGTAAAGAAAGCGAATGCCAAACTGAAGTTCCTCTACAGACAAGCACAGTGTCTACCTACTGAGGCTCGCAGGACATTATGTCTAGCCCTTATACAATGTCATATGGACTACGCTTGCTCTTCATGGTACTCTGACTTTACAAAAAAACTGAAAGATAAGCTGCAAATCACCCAGAACAAAATGGTAAGATTCATCCTGGACCTGGGTCCAAGAGAGCATGTAGGCCAGGATGAATTACAACAATTCTATATGCTGAATATTGAAGACAGAGTAAAACAACTTAAGTTGAATCAAGTTTATAAAATTGCTCACAAACAGTGTCCAGAATATCTAGTTTGATATCTTTATTATGCACCCCATACCCATCCTGTGGGCGGTAGTCAAAAGATTACAGAGGTACATAATGGGTCCAGGGACTGGACCTCAAAGTTTGATAGCTGAGCAAGTTACAAAGGTAATGAACTCAGATGGTCACAATCATGACAAGTTACAAAGGTATTTGCAGATTACAGAGGTATATATAGGGTCCAGAGACTGGGCCCCAAAGTTTTGATAGCTGAACAAGGTACAATGGTAATTAATTCACTAGTTACAAGGTAATGAATCATGTAAGTAAATTTACTTACGTCTGTACATGGTTGCACTCATGAACAAATTATAAAGCAATGAGCAATCTATTAGTCTACACCCAGCCACAACTGTAATGAGTTATTGGTGCAAATTTTAATTGTTGGGTCACACACACACACATATACATATACACATACACACGCATACATGTATATACATACACACATACACATACACACATGTACATACACACACACACACACACGTGTCAATGCTTTATTTACAGGGAGCAAAGTCAGGTATTTTTCCAGAATGGTCTGTAATATACCACTGTGGATAAAATACTTTGACATATCTTGCTGCCAATTTTGTCAAGGCTGAGAACCAAAGCAGTCATAGTACTAGTGGGAGAGAGCACAACTTTGTAGTACCCACAGTCAGTGGCCAGGCTTCAAACACCTTTTATTGTACAACAATAAAGGAATGGAACAGACTGCCTGCACATGTCAAAGCCAGTCATAGCATGAACCAGTTCAAGAAGAGAGCCAAAAGGTACCTAATGAATGTAGCGGCAGAAAGGGAGGAGAATGATTTTTATTTTTTAGCTAACATACATGCAAATGTAAATAAGTCTTTTACCTTATTCCTAGTATATATCCTTTATAGTATAAAAACATATATCTCCTACAATGTATAATATTAAGGTATTAAATGGACCCAAATGGAAATAAGTCACTCTGACTTTTTTGGGTTATCCTAGGTTTTCTACACATATGCTGCTATGTATGATAATCTATGTAGCTGTATTTGTGTATACCTGAATAAACTTACTTACTTACTTAGTCGTTTTTGGTTATTAAATATTTGAGTTTGCTTATGATTTATATTTTTAGCGGTATTTTTTTATTATTAAAATTTGTGCTTGCCTTGTAATTATATTTTATTGCTATTTTTTAATTAAATATTTGAGTTTGTTTATTAATTACATTTTAGTGGTATTTTTTTTATTAAATATTTGTGCGTTGGTAGGTATGTTTACAATGTTATGTTGGCAGCCGTGGCCAGCTCCCTGTTCAAAAGGTGGTCGAGGCAGCAACAGTAGCCTTTTTTGCCTTATTTACAAGACATGTAAGTCATTTACGTGCTGTTAGTGTGACAGCAGGTGGACAGGATGGTGGAGACACTAGAGGGTAAGTGGTGTTACTGTTATTAATGTCTTGTGAGAAGTTGATGGTGATATATATGAGGCTCACACACGAAACTTAGCCTGTTGTTACTTGACACTTGTGTTTGCTTGTATGAGAATAAACACCGAGTTTTTTTTTTCTCGCGAATATATGCTGAGAGTTTGCTTAAATCCCTATTTAAGGGATTAAATTGTTAATATTTGGCGCTGAAAAGGTTACATGCAGCCTTAATATCCTAAGTGAAGTTGATAGGTTTTAAACTTCAACCCTACTGTAGTTTAGCATTAAACCAATAATTATTGTGTTTACTCTCTTTTCAAGTTTTTTTTTTTCTCATGGGAGGTTCACCGATGTTGGTGAGGGGATCTTGGTTCAAGGAATTGGATTACCCTCTCACCTTTTCATACTGCATGACCTTAACGAAGGTGATACCAATATAGGTGTGGGGTTACTAAAAGAGGGCTGGGGAGAAGATATTGAGGTGGTTTGGACATTAAAAGAGATTAGTATACTCCAGGAGCAAGAACCCCCAATGGAAACAAGTCACTTTGCCCGACTTTTTGGGTTATCCTAGGTAATTTTCACATATGCTGCTGTATATGATAATTTGTTACTGTATTTGTGTACCTATAACTGAATAAACTTAATTGGAGGGTGTCTAAATCTGTAGTAGAGGGAAGGTGGGGTAGGGACCAGCCTAGGAAAGATTGAAGGGAAGGGGTAAAGGAGGTTTTGTATGGGAGGGGCTTGGACATCCAACAGGCATGTTAGATAGGGGTGAGTGGAGGCAAGTGGCTTTTTATGACAACATGCTGTTTGAGTGTGATCAAGGTAAAATTTATGAAAGAATTCAGGGAAACCTGTTAGCTGGGCCTGAGTTTTGGAGGTGGAAAATAAAGTGCCTGCACTCTGAAGGAGGGCTGGGGACATTTGCAGTTTGGAAGGTCATCTAAACTGTAATATCAGTGTGCCTTTGGCAAGACAGTGATGGAGTGAGTGATGATGAAAATGTTTCTTTTTTGGGTCATCCTACCTTGGCAGGATATGACTGGTGTTAAAAATAAATACAGCACTTGTAACAATATTTATTTTTTATTTTATTAACACATCGGCCGATTCCCACCAAGGCAGGGTGGCCCAAAAAAGAAAAACTTTCATCATTCACTCCATCACTGTCTTGCCAGAGGGGTGCTTTACACTACAGTTATAAAACTGCAACATTAACACCCCTCCTTCCGAGTGCAGACACTGTACTTCCCATCTCCAGGACTCAAGTCCGGCCTGCCGGTTTCCCTGAATCCTTTCATAAATGTTACTTTGCTCACACTCCAACAGCACGTCAAGTATTAAAAACCATTTGTCTCCATTCACTCCTATCAAATACGCTCACACATGCTTGCTGGAAGTCCAAGCCCCTCACACACAAAAAGTCCTTTACCCCCTCCCTCCAACCTTTCCTAGGCCTACCCCTACCCCGCCTTCCCTCCACTACAGATTTATACACTCTCGAAGTCATTCTGTCTCGTTCCATTCTCTCTACATGTCCGAACCACCTCAACAACCCCTCCTCAGCTCTCTGGATAATAGTTTTGGTAATTCCGCACCTCCTCCTAATTTCCAAACTCCGAATTCTCTGCATTATATTCACACCACACATTGACCTCAGACATGACATCTCCACTGCCTCCATCTTTCTCCTCATTGCAACATTCATCACCCATGCTTCACACCTATATAAGCGTGTTGGTATAACTATACTCTCATACATTCCCCTCTTTACTTCCATGGACAAAGTTCTTTGTCTCCACAGACTCCGAAGTGCTCCACTCACCCTTTTCCCCTCATCAATTCTATGTTTCACCTCATCCTTCATAGACCCATCTGCTGACATGTCCACTCCCAAATATCTGAATACATTCACCTCCTCCATACTTTCTCCCTCCAATCTGATATTCAATCTTTTATCACCTAATCTTTTTGTTATCCTCATCACCTTACTCTTTCCTATACATTATTCACTTTCCTATAACAATATGCAATTGTAAAAATCTATAATATCATTTTTATAATTAATAATGAAAGGCCAACAAGTGATAAAAATGTGAGAAATGAAAATAAATATACAGTGGTACCCTGAGTTTCGGCCACCTCCGAACTCGAACAATTATGTAAGTGTATTATTGTAAGTGCTTTTGTAAGTGTATTTTGGAGGGTCTAAAATGGACTAATCTAATTTACATTATTCCTTATGGGAACAAATTCTTTCGGTAACAGCACTTGAACAGCCTCCTGGATTGAATTATGGCTGAAACTCGGGGTTCCACTGTATAACATTTAATTATGTATTAATCAAAATTAATGGTTGAATGGGCAAGACAAAAATCATGATAGAGGAATAAAAAGCATAGTAATGATGATGGTAATGAATAAAGATAGCCACTAAATAAAAAAAAAAAATGGGGCAGAGTTAAAGAAAAACGGGAGGATTAAATGATGTAATTGATAAGATGGGGTATAATGTAGTATTTGATATGAATTAAAGAAATTTGTTGCCAAACTTTGTTTTAGTGATTTACTTAGAATTATATGATGGTACTTTTAATACCAGTGGTTCTAAACCTATTTTGGGTTGCATCCCTATTGCAGCTTGTCCTCATCTCCATGCCCCCTCCTTCCTTCATATAAAATTCTAAATATTAAAATTAAAAGTCTTTTATTTACTGTAAGTAGGAAGTTGAGAAGCTAGTTTTAATTAGCTTTTTATTTTTAACTATTCAAAGGAGTTTTATTTGTAGTATGACCTTAAACAATGTTAAGGCCATTCATTATTTTTGCTCTGTGTTTGCACCCTCCCTATATCTTGGAAATTACTTGTGCTCCCCTGGGGGCAGGCCTTTCTGGTTAAGAACTGCCAATTTGAACACACAAAATGTGTTTTACTTTAACCCTTTGGGGGTCGGTGCCGTACTAGTACGTTTTACGAGCAGGGGTTGGTGCCGTACTAGTACGCCTAAATTCTAGCGGCCTCAATTTAAGCAGAAAACGTCTGGTAGGCATACATATGAAAGAATGGGTCTGTGTGGTCAGTGTGCGCAGTATAAAAAAAATCCTGCAGTACACACTGCATAATGAGAGAAAAAAACTGACCGTTTTTCGATTAAAACAGCGACTTTGCAGTCGATTTTCGTATGGTATTTATTGATGTATTCTCTTTTTCGTGGTCTCATTTGATAGAATGGAAAATATATTACAGAAATAGAGATGATTTTGATTGGTATGACAATGATAAGTACCTTGAAATTGAGCTCAAAGTAGCGAAAATGTTCGATTTTTGACGATGTTCAAGAGTAAACAAATCACACCATGCCTCCATACACATCAACTGGCGAGTCTTATATTCATGCACAAGTGCTCTGATATTATTTATACCATTTTTACAATGATGCAGTTGTATACATAACAGTAAATCTTCTATTTTTTGTGAGAATAAAAATTCAAAATGAAAAGCAAAAGTAATGGAACAGGGGCCTGGAGATGTGACTAATGAACAGAGAACATGTTATTTTAGTGCCAGGAATGTCTGCCTTGTTTACTCTGGACCCTATTTTGAAATTGGTATCGTTTGAAATTTGTGTGAAATTGGAAAATTGCCATTTTCTGACCACTATTTTGGGTAGATGAAATTGGTAAATAGGCGGTTTCTTATACTCAATCGATAGAAGAAATAGAGTTCTAGCGAAATAGCTATAATTTTAGGAGACTGAAACATTGGAATTTGTCGAAAATAGGGCTCAAAGTGGGCAAAATCGCCGATGCGCAAGTGTCATGGCTACCGCTAACCCAAAGCATAATTCCGTTAGTTTTCGATCAAATTTCATAATTTTGTGGCGTTATGATCGGAAAAAGATTCTCTATCATTTCATAAGAAAAAAATAATTTATTTTTTTCCAAAAAATTTTCGACCCCAGGAACACTTTCCTGAGAAGGCCTGTCGACCCCCAAAGGGTTAATTTGAATTCATTGTCATTTTTTTAATTCCTCTTATAAGGTATTCCACCTTTTTGGCATTTAATTGGCATGGATTTTTTGTAGATGTTCAAATGAACACTAGGGATGTCAAAGATATTTGTTTCTTGTGTACGTATTTTGTTATAATTTAGAGAGGATGTATCTTAAGTCAACATTAGCATTACAGTGCCATTTTCTCAAGATGTGGAGGGAACTTCAGAATGTATGAATGGCCTTTATACAGTAGAGCCCCCGTATCCATTGATTCGGTATCTGCGGTTTCAGTTATCCACGGCTTACTGTGGCCCAAAAACCCTTAATTTTGCAAAATAATGGCCACAGAGTGCAAAAGTGGAGAAGCTGGCAGTTTTTCAAAGTATAAGAGAAGGCATGAAGTGCTTCCCATCAGTGAAAAAGTGATAATTCTCTACTTATTGTGCATAATTTATCAAATTTTGTAATAGGTATGTATTGGACTTATATATAGGGTTTGCTACTATCCATGGTTTTGGTATCCATGGCAGGTCCTTGGAATATATCCCCCACAGATATGAAGGTCCTACTGTATTTAGTGGGTTTAGGAACTTGAATAAAGGCATAGTGTTGTTGACATTAATTATAAATTCTGATGGTTCTAACTGTCCTTTGTGGGGTGATTGGTTTAAGGTGAGCTGCCATTGTGGATCCACAGATACAAATCCCATATGAGGTATGGGCATACGAGTGAAAAGTAAAGTAGTGTAGATTGTAGAACATATGGTAACAGTAAATTTTAGGTGTCCTGACAGTCTGATACATGTTGGAAGCAAGCATTATATCAAAAAACTCTTCTGATATCTTGTGTAGCTCCACACAAAAATATCTAGGCCCTCTACTTTTTTTTTTTTTTTTATTAACCCTAGTTATTAGCACTCCAGAGTTAATCTGAAGAAAGTCTTCACCCTCAGTTTCAGTGAAAGGGTTAATATCTGTTTTTTTTATTATACGTATTTGAGTTATTGACAGTTGTAATTTCTTTATTTTACGTCTAGTGGATTCTTTTCTTTACAGTATTTGAGTTGTATGTTAATTTTACACAGTATTTGCAGGACACGTGTTAGAAGATTGGGCCATGGCTCGCACTTCAACAGGGGTTCCATACTTTGCTAAGTAAGTATTTTGGTCATTGGTAAACAAATTGCATTTAATTTTTTTTTAAATTGAATACAGTGGTCCCTCAACTAACGAACTTAATCCGTTCCAGGAGCTAGTTCTTAACACAAAAAATTCATAATTCGAAACCTTATTTCCCATAAGAAATAATGTAAATACAGTGGTACCTAGGTTATCGATATTTTTTTGTTCCAGAATGCTGTTCAAGTGCCATTACCAAACGAATTTATCTCCATAAGGAATAATGTAAAATAGACTAGTCCTTTTAGACCCCCCAAAATACACTTACAAAAGCATTTAAAAAAATAAACTTGCATAAAAGGGCGAGTTTGGGGACCATCGTTAACCGAGGTACCACTGTACAATTAATTTACTTAAGATAATCTCAATTTGATATGTTCATCCTCCTTAACACTTGTTGCAATTTCATATCATCATATTGTCATTTAAAATTTTATAGTATCATCATTTTCTTAATTCGAAATAAAATATATAACTAGAAGAAACTCAATAAATTTTTCTAGTATTGTTATTATACTAGTATAGCATCAACATACTGTAACTTGAAATAAAATATACAACTAGATTAAACTCAACCAATTTCTCTTGTATTTTCTTTTAATAGTATGTATAATCATATTATAATTTAAAATAATACAGAACTAGAATAAACTCAATCAATTTCTTTAGCATTAAGTACTTAGTGAATAAGTCTTTAGAATAAACTGCCCCTAATGCCCTGGCATGCCAGTGGCTCTCCTTGCATTACAGTTTTATATTTGTAACTACCAATAACAGTGTACACTTGTAACATGCATCGAAATAAAAATATTATATTATTATTATTATTATTAATCCATTCCACCCAAAAATATTCACAAAAAAATACATTTTAATTATAGTTCTACATACACAAAACAACATTATTAAAACTATAAATGCTACTATTAATACTAAATAATAAAAAACAGATTAATAAATAACATTTACTTACTTTTATTGGAGAGTTGCAGGCATCTGGAAGATAGGGAGGACGACAGGGGGAGGGTGTTAGTGGTTGGAAGGGAAATCCCGCTCCAAAATGACTTCAGGTAACAAGTCGAGTTGTGAGTTGTCAGTGAACTTCCCTTCTTTTTCTTTTAATGCCACTAAGACCAGCTTGAGAGTCACTGGATCCCTGCCTCGTGAAATAACTGTCCACAGTCCTCTGTTTCTGGCGACTCTTTAATATTTTCCTGAAGTGCAACATGGCTCTCACTGAACTGGTTGCACAGATGGCTCATTTCAGCTTGCTCAGGGTGGTGTTTTTTAACAAATGTCTGCAACTCATTCCACTTTGTACACATCTCCTTAAGCACTGAAGAAGGCACCTGCTCTCTCTCTTCCTCCTCCTGTGAAGGAATAACCTCAGCTCTGGTCTGATGCTGTTCCAGTTCCAGCTCTTGCAGCTCTTCAGTTGTTAGCTCTACCCTGTGCTCCTCCATCAACTCTTCCACATCCTCACCACTCACCTCCAACCCCAGGCTGTTCCCCAATGCCACAATATCTCCACAACAGGCACAGGGTTGTCAGGATCAGGGTCAGCCTCAAATCCTTCAAAATCCCTCTCTTCAACACAATCCGGTCACAGTGGTCTCCAAGCAGTTCAAAGTCCTGGAAGTCACTCCCTCCCAAGCCTTACCTATAAGGCCTATGCAATGCACGATATTGAAGTGATCTTTCCAGAACTGTCTTAAGGTCAATGCAGTGTCTGAGGTCACATCAAAGCACTTCTGAAACACTGCTTTGGTGTACAGTTTCTTGATTTGCAATGACCTGCTGGTCCATGGGCTGGATGAGAGGAGCAGTGTTAGGAGGCAAGAACTTCACTCTGATGAAATTGAAGTTGTCAGACAAACACTCTTCCAAGTTGTGAGGATGAGCAGGAGCATTGTCCAGTACCAGGAGGCACTTGAGTGGCAATTTCTTTTCCAGGAGGTATTTCTTCACACTAGGGCCAAACACTCCAGTCAACCATTCCATGAAAAAGTCCTTAGTGACCCATGCATTAGTGTTAGCCTTCCAATGCACACACAAATTATTCCTGTTAACATTGTGTTTCTTGAAGGCTCTGGGATTTTCTGCATGATACACCAGTAAAGGCTTCTCTTTAAAATCACCATTGGCATTGGCACACATCATAAGAGTTAGCCTGTCTTTCATAGGCTTGTGTCCTGGCAGTGCCTTTTCATTCTAAGTAATGAAGGTCCTGTTGGGCATTTTCTTCCAAAACAGGCCTGTTTCATCACAATTAAACACTTGTTGGGGAGGAATTCTTCAGCCTCTATGAACCCCTTAAATTCACTCGCAAACTTTTCAGCTGCACGTTTGTCTGAGCTGGCTGCCTCACCATGTCTCACAACACTGTGTATGCCACTACGTTTCTTAAGCCTCTCAAACCAGCCTCTGCTGGCTTTAAAATCACTCTCCTCACCACTGGTTCCAGGCATTGTCTTGACAAGATCTGCGTGCAACTTGCTTGCCTTTTCACAAATTATCGCCGTGGAAATACTATCACCTGCTATCTGTTTATTGTTTATCCACACCATCAACAACTTCTCAACCTCATCCATTGTTTTCGATCTATTTTTCGTTAACATATCAACCCCTTTTGCAACATTAGCTTCCTTGACCTCATTTCTCTTTGCCAGGATAGTGGCGATAGTAGATTTGTTTTTGTTGTACATCCTGGCAAGCTCACTCAGACGTACGCCACTATCATATTTTTCTACAATCTCTTTCTTCAGTTCGATGGTGGTCCTCACACTCTTTACCACAGGGGTGCCACTAGGAAGCTTCTTTGGACCCATGGTGACTTATTTCACAGTGACAATCACTGAACCAGCAATAAACACAACAAAAGTATTGTGAATGTTTGAAACGCGCTGGGAAATGTTCTCTCAAGTGTAAACAACGCTTGACTGGCGTCCTGTCCGCCTCACCGCAGGCGGACAGGTCTGGTACGGTTTGCTACATGAGTAAATGTTTGCTACACAAGAAAAATATTTTGCGAAAAAAGCGTTCGTTACACGATTTGTTCGTTATATGGAGCGTTCGTTAGTCGGGGTTCCACTGTAGACTGCAAAGTCACTGTTTTAAACCAAAAACACAGTCAGAGGGTTTTTTTTCCTCATTATGCACTGTGTGGTGCAGGATTTTTTTTATACTGCGCACACTGACCGCACAGACCCATTCTCTCACATCTAGGCCTACCAGCCTGTTTCCACTTGATTTGAGGGCACTAGAATTTAGGCGTGCTAGTACGACGAAAACCCTGGTGTGTAAGCCGTACTAGTACGGCCGAAACCCCGAAAGGGTTAACTTTAGTAATATATACAGAAGGGGTTACTAGCCCCTTGCTCCCGGCATTTTAGTCGACTCTTACGACATACAGTGGACCCTCGGTTAACGAATACCCCGGAAATCGTACAAGTATGTAAGTATAATATTTTAAGTGCATGTGGAAGTGTATTTTGGGGGGCTGAAATAGACTAACCTACGTGACATTATTTCTTAAGGACGTAAATTCGTTCGGTAATGGCACTTGAGCAGGCTTCTGGGATGAAGTTTTTTCGTTAACCGAGGGTCCACTGTACATGGCTTATGGAGGAAGAATTCTGTTCCACTTTCCCATGGAGATAAGAGGAAATAAACAAGAACTAGTTAGAAAATAGGAGAAACCCCAGAGGGGTGGGTGTGTGTGTGTGTGTATATGCTTGTACATGCATGTGTAGTGTGACCTAAGTAGAAATAGCAAGATGTACCTGAAATCTTGCATGTTTATGAGACAAAAAAGACACCAGCAATCCTACCATCATGTAAAACAAGTACGTACAGGCTTTCATTTTACACTCACTTGGCAGGATGGTAGTACCTCCCTGGGTGGTTGCTGTCTACCAACCTACTACCTAGGACATGTTAATCAATCTTGATATATTTAACCTATTCTTGCTGAGGTCTCGGCCACACTCGTCTTACTCACGGGTATCTCATGGATACCCGTGACTTGAAGCTGGCACATTCGATCATTTCACTGATCTTGAAGGATGGTGACAGAGGCAGTGAAAGCGTCTACAGGATTTAATGCCATAATAACTAGGCAGTGGAAAGGCCTCATTCATGAAATGGAGAAATTACTGGCAATCTGGTTTGATGACCAGATACAAAAAAGAATGCCAATGAGCCTTTTAATAATTCAAGCCAAGGCACGCAGTATCTTTGAAGCTTTGAGAGCGCACAAAGGCAAAGAATTAATGGATTTCCTCTATTCAGTTTACTATTACAGTATACAGTACAGTATTGTATAAATATTTAAAAATATACTCGTAGGAACGGAACTCGGTCATTAAGTGAGGAGTTCCTGAACAGTAAACCACATTTCATGTGAGATGCGTTCCAGAAAAATGTAGCTATACATGAAAATGCAATATATAGTGAATAACTTGTGGTAAAAAATAGTTTATATTCAATCCCTTCTCAGAAAAAAACAAACAACTTTTCTTAATACACAATTCACCTAAAATAAACTAAGTACAGTACAGTGGTACCCCGAGTTTCGAACAGCTCCCAACTTGAACAATTATGTAAGGGTATTATTGTAAGTGCTTTTGTAAGTGTATTTTTGGGGGTCTGAAACAGACTAGTCTAATTTACATTATTCCTTATGGGAACAAATTTGTCTGGTAACGGCACTCGAACAGCCTTCTGGAACGAATTATGGCTGAAACTCTGGGTACCACTGTATTGTATGTACAAAGATTTTAAAAGACAAGTATAGATGTTATGCGCACATTAAAGCATGTATGTAACAGTATATTAGAGGATGATTTAACTTAGCATAGCCTAAGAAAGTCTGCCTGACTAGCATTTGCTGGTAGCACAAACAGTACAGGCACACTGGTAGGCTTGACAAGACACTGGCTTCTGACAGAGCTGGTTTGAGGTGGCTTCTCCTAGCTGTGATGGCTTACTGACTTTCTTCCTCAATACAGGAATTATTGAGATGACTGGAATTCTTGCAAAACATGCACACAGATGTTTTGAAGGTGGGGCATATGAATAGCTGGCTGGCTTAGGCTATCTTCTAGAGACTGGCTTAACCTGGCATGGTTTAATTGCATAACCTAGGTCTACTCACAGGCTGCACGCACGAAGCCACTTGCACTGAGCAACAAGGCCATGAAGACGATGGTTGGATGCAGAGGCAAGAGGTAGTAAGGGAACAATCCAGTTTGGCATGACTTCCCTGCAGGCGTGAGTCTTGGTCATACAAAGTCCCCTTAGGTTTATCACTCGTTAACCACGTAATTCAAAGGCTTATGTAAACACAGCTGGTACCATTTGTTGGGGTCCATTCTTGAATAGTGAGGTAGGAATAACACTAATAGGTGGACTGTTAAGGTGTATTGACGAAAAAAGATGGAGCCCAGCCTGGCGTACATCTGCTGTTTATACCAGCCTGATCTAGATTGAGGAATGCTTGCCGGGTCGATGGCCTAGGCAGGGGCGTTAAGTAATGAACAAAGAGGCCCACATAAAGAGGAACAAATAGGGAATACAGTGGACCCTCGGTTAGCGGCCGTAATCCGTACCAGGAGCTAGGCCTTTAACCGAAATGGCCTTTAACCGAATTAATATTCCCCATAAGAATTAATGTAAATACAATTAATCCGTTCCAGACAAAAATATTCACAAAAAAATATTTTTTTTTAACAATTAAATCAGTATTACATACCTTTATTGAAGACTAATGCTGGCTTCTGGAAGATAGGGAGGAGGAAATAGGGAGGATGCCACACACATCAGTCCACTAACACCCAGGTTGCCACCCACATCAGTCCACTAACACTCAGGATGCCACCTACACAAGTCCACTAACACCCAGGATGCCACCCACATGAGTCAACTAATACCCAGGATGCAACCCACACCAGTCCACTAAAACCCAGGATACCACCCACACCAGTCTGAACTTGCAGCCTCACCATGCCTTACAACACTGTGTGTGCCACTGTGCTTCTTAAATCTCTCAAACCAGCCTTTGCTGGCCCTAAATTCACTACCAGCAGCATTTGTTCCAGGAGTTTTCTTCACAAGATCTTCATGCAAACGCCTTGCCTTCACACAAATAACACTCCACTACACTGTCTCCCACTATTTGTTTTTCTTTAATCCAAAATAATAATAACTTTTCCATTTGTTCCATTATTGGTGACCTTTGTTTCGTAAGCACATTTACTCCTTTGGCAACATCAGCCTCCTTGATCTGTTCTTTCTTTGACAGGATGGTTGTAATTGTTGATTTGTTTTTCCCAAACATCCTGGCAAGTTCCAGCACCTGCATACCACTCTCATATTTCTCAATCACTTCTCTCTCAAATTCCATGGTATTTCTCACTCTTTGCCACAGGAACTTTACTAGGAACTTTCTTGGGAGCCATGGTTACTTATTTCGCAGTTGCACTGGCAAAAAACAATGGAAAACAAGCGAAATGTTTGTATGAATGAGCAGAAGCTTCCTCACGTACTGAGAGAGACAAACAAACTGAAGCGCAAGCGGCCCCAGCCGGCGGGTTGACGCGTCCAATACGGCCGCTAACCGGAATAACGGCCTCTAACCGGGAGCCGTAAAACCGGCCGCTAACAGGAACGGCCGCTAACAGAGGGTTCACTGTACATATTACTGACAGCCGTCCCAGACTGCTTACCTGGCTTGGGCACCGTCCCAGACTGCTTACCTGGCTTGGGCGCCATCCCAGATTGCTTACCTGGCTTGGACGCCATCCCAGACTACTTACCTGTCTTGGACGCCGTCCCAGACTGCTTACCTGTCTTGGACGCCGTCCCAGACTGCTTACCTGGCTTGGACGCCGTCCCAGACTGCTTACCTGGCTTGGACGCATCCCAGACTGCAGACCTGGCTTGGGCGCCATCTCAGGCTGCACTCCTGGCTTGGGCGCTGTCCCAGGCCACACACCTGGCTTGGGTGCCGTCCCAGACTGCTGACACATGCTGTGACTGAAGAGCATTAACGTTAGTGGTAATGGATGAAGCTTGGTGTCTTCGTCACTTGTGTGCAAAAGGAATAATGACAGTTGGGACATACTTATGTCAGTCAGGCTTTTAGAGATAGAATGTATTGGGTCAGAAGGATTGTTTGTTCTGCCTTGCTCGTCTGAGTGCCAGAAATCTCATCAAAATCGTCATACACTAACTTCATGTGGTCTAAATGGGACTCTATAATGACTGCTGCTGACTTCTCTATTTTTGTACTTTCTTCTTCTTTCTTTCAACACGTTGGCCGTTTCCCACCGAGGCAGGGTGGCCCAAAAGGAAAAACAAAAGTTTCTCCTTTTACATTTAGTAATATATACAGGAGAAGGGGTTACTAGCCCCTTGCTCCCAGCATTTTAGTCGCCTCTTACGACACGCATGGCTTACGGAGGAAGAATTCTGTTCCACTTCCCCATGGAGATAAGAGGAAATAAGAACAAGAACTAGTAAGAAAATAGAAGAAAACCCCGGGGGGGTGTGTGTATATATATATATATATATATATATATATATATATATATATATATATATATATATATATATATATATATATATATATATATATATATATATATATATATATATATATATATATATATATATATATATATATATATATATATATATATATATATATATATATATATATATATATATATATATATATATATATATATATATATATATATATATATATATATATATATATATATATATATATATATATATATATATATATATATATATATATATATATATATATATATATATATATATATGCATATATTTTTGCATATATATGCATATATATCAATATATTATATAGCATATATATGCATATATATGCATATATATGCATATATATGCATATATATGCATATATATGCATATATATATATATATATATATATATATATATATATATGCATGCATGCTTGTACATGAATGTGTAGTGTGACCTAAGTGTAAGTAGAAGTAACAAGACATACCTGAAATCATGCATGTTTATGAGACAGAAAAAAGACACCAGCAATCCTACCATCATGTAAAACAAATACAGGCTTTCGTTTTACACTCGCTTGGCAGGACGGTAGTACCTCCCTGGGCGGCTACCAACCTACTACCTAGGATTTTGTACTTCTTCTTCTTTCAACACGTCGGCCGTTTCCCACCAAGGCGGGGTGGCCCAAAAGGAAAAACGAAAGTTTCTCCTTTTACAATTAGTAATATACACAGAAGAAGGGGTTACTAGCCCCTTGCTCCGGCATTTTAATTGCCTCTTACGACACGCATGGCTTACGGAGGAAGAATTCTGTTCCACTTCCCCATGGAGATAAGAGGAAATAAGAACAAGAACTAGTAAGAAAATAGAAGAAAACCCAGAGGGGTGTGTATATATATATGCTTGTACATGAATGTGTAGTGTGACCTAAGTGTAAGTAGAAGTAACAAGACATACCTGAAGTCATGCATGTTTATGAGACAGAAAAAAGACACCAGCAATCCTACCATCATGTAAAACAAATACAGGCTTTCGTTTTACACTCACTTGGCAGGACGGTAGTACCTCCCTGGGCGGCTACCAACCTACTACCTAGGATTTTGTACTTGTTACCACTTAATATGTTCAATAACTTGGCATGGGCCAACAAATGTTTGGTCTAGCTTTGCCATTGCAGATGACTTCTTGAAATTTGTTGGGGTACTTGACCTTTTACTTTATAGGTTATTGTTTCTTACATATTTATCAAGTGGAGTTCAGGATTTTTAGCATTTGAATATAAGGATGAGGCTGCTATACTCAAATGGGCATTGTATTGCTGTGTAGTGTATGTTACATAGTTATGCAAAGAATTGCAAAGTATTTTACTGGTATACTATTTTCAGTCACAGCCGTGGAGTTACACAGTGGGATCACCCCGAGTATGTAAAAATTTTAGAGGAAGTCCAGTCATTGAACTCGGTAAAATATGCAGCTTATCGTACTGCATGCAAGTTGCGTCACCTTCAGACACGGCTCAAATGTAAGTTATCAGGCCTCATCTAGTTGGCTTTCAATTTCTACTTTCCTCTGCTTTAGTTTTCTAGTATTTGTTTCATTACTCTAAGGGAAAAATGAAACAAAAATAGCATACTTTTTAGCATTTATTTATTATGTTTAAAACTATTCATTGTTTCATATTTAAAAATTTTGCTAAATATTTTTCCAGCACTAAATGTTTTTATGAAGTCTAACTTATTTCATCTCATAAAAAGTTAAGCCTTTATCAGGATAAAAATAGCTGGAGAAAAGGGAAATCCTACTTCAGTTCTCTGGCAATAAATTATTGCTCTCATTCATGTTATGTAAGATGAAGAGATGTGTAATGCATATGAGAATTAAATAGTGGAGTTGTGAGATCAAGAAATATGGACTATGCTTTGTTATTTGAGAAAGAAAAATTAAGTGCTGCTTCACATATTGATTGTTGTCTTATGCTGCCAATTGAAAATTTGAAGATAATTTTTTGATGAAGTGTGTAAGAGACTAAATATTTGTACATATTGGCATTGCCTGGATGTATGTGAAACTACTTGTAGCTAATTTCCTCAATGTTTCCTTCACAGTTCATGAAGTATCTCTGCAGTGTGTAGCTTCATCTTTTGACAGCTTTAATCTGCATGTTGCAGAGAACAATGATCTAGTAGAGTTAAAGCAACTGGAGCAAGTCATTCACAAATGTCTTCGTTCAACCTACAAAAATCGACAAATGCACATAGCCCTTGCCACTCAGCTCACTGTTAACCTTTTACTCAATATATATGACTTGTAAGTTTTTCACCTTGTTTTGTCTTGTTAGTAACAGTACCTATAATCTACCTGGAGGTCGTTCAAGTCAATGCCCCCCTCCATAGCCCAGTGCTTGACCAGGTCTCCCGGTGGATGAGGGCCTGATCAACCAGGTTGGCCACACGCTATCCAATGTATGAACCACAGCCTGGCTGATCGGGCACTGACTAATAGTGTATATGTAATACATGAAGACTAACTATAGTGTTGTGTAAATCTTGGAAATTGTTACATTTTCTTTGTTATTGGTTGCTTTAAATTTTAGATTAAATATGTCTTCTCTGAGATACTGTAATAAATGTTTAATGCATTCCTGCCTGGCCCATGGCTGGGCTCCAGGAGTAAAGACTCTTGGAACTCATCAAAGGTATATAAAGGTAAAAGCTGGGGATGATATTCTTTATCATTTCTGCATGCAGTGAACATAGCACTAAGAATTGCTGTTTTTAACTAATCATTAATGTACACAGTGAGATTTTTTATTAATTGTGACACCTTAGCCCTTATACGAAATATGTACATGCTTACATGTATATTAGTTGTTTTAACAGTAGTCAGTCTTGTACAAAGAAGTGACATAGTATTGTTGCTTAAGGGAAGATTTTTTTTTTAACACTGGCTATCTCCCACCAAGGTAGGGTCACCTGAAAATGAAACACTATGACTATCATTCACTCTAGTATCTATGTGCCAGAAGTACATAGATACTTTAGTTCAGATGCTCCTCCAAACTACAAATATCCCCACCTCTTCTTTAGAGTATAGGCACTGTACTCTCCACCTCAAGTCTGGCTAACCAGTTTTCCTGAATCCCTTCACAAAATGTTGCCTTGCTCACACTCCAACAGCTCATCAGGTCCCAAAATTCATTTGCCTCCACTCCTATCTAACACGCTCAAACATGCCTGCTGGGTGTCCAAGCCTCTTGCACACAAACCTCTATACCCTCCCTCCATCCTTTCCTAGTGTAAACCTTACCCTGCCTCCCTCCACTACCATTTTATACACCCTCCGAGTCATCCTATTTTGCTCCATCCACTTTAAATGTCCAAACCCCTCAACCCCTCCTTGGCTCACTGGATGAACAATTTTAGTAACTCCACACCACCTAATTTCCAAACTTCAGATTCGCTACATAATATTTACACACACATTGTAAGTTGTTTCGTGATTTGACGTGCTGAAGTATGAGTACGGTAACATTTATGAAGGGATTCTGGGGGAAAACCCAGTTAGCAGGACTTAAGTGCTGAAGGTGAGACGCCCAATGCCTATGGTCTGACAAAGAGGCAGGAATGTTACAATTTGTAGTTTCAACTGACCTGTAATGTCAGTGCCCTTCTGGCAAGACAGTAATTGGATAAGTGACAATAAAGTTTTTCTTTATCGGGTCACCCTACCTCTGTGGGAGATGGCCAGTGTTTTAAAAATAAATTACCTCCATAGTTAGCAACACCAAAACTAAATATTCATTGTTCATAGGGTCGCAGTGGTATGATTAGAGTACTTGGTTGTAGGTGCTGCTTGTGGTTTTGTGTGGAGGACGACTACAAGAAAAGTACCGCTACCTCTTCACTCAGATAGCAGATCACAACAACTGTTGCACCAGGTGTGATGATTATTACATATGATTTTCTAATATTTTGCACATACCTAGGGTATGTGCTGTGAAGATATATGAGCAACTCGTTTCAAATATTTTGTTAATAGGTACACTGAAATTTTCAGCAGTTACATATAGTACTTTTGATACATATATATATATATATATATATATATATATATATATATATATATATATATATATATATATATATATATTTATATATTTATATATATATATATATATTATATATATATATATTTATATATATATATTTATATATATATTTATATATATATATACGTATATATATAGTATATATATATATATATATATATATATCTATATATATATTTATATATATATTTATATATATATTTATATATATATTTATATATATACTAGGTAGTAGGTTGGTAAACAGCAATCGCCCAGGAGGTACTACCATCCTGCAAAGTGAGTGTAAGACTAAAGCCTGTAATTGTTTTACATGATGGTAGGATTGCTGGTGTCTTTTTTCTGTCTCATAAACATGCAAGATTTCAGGTACATCTTGCTACTTCTACTACACTTAGGTCAAACTACACATTCATGTACAAGCATATATATACACACCCTCTGGGTTTTCTTCTATTTTCTTACTAGTTCTTGTTCTTATTTCCTCTTATCTCCATGGGAAGTGGAACAGAATTTCCTCGTAGCATGCGTGCGTAGAGGCGCCTAAAATGCCTGGAGCAAGGGCTAGAACCCCTTCTCCTGAATAAATTACTAAATGTAAAGGAGAAACTTTCGTTTTCTTTTGGGCACCTGCTCGGTGGGAACGGCTGATTTGTTGAAAGAAAGAAAGATTTATATATATATCTTTCTTTCTTCTTTCAACAGCGGCCGTTCCCACCGAGGGTGGCCCAAATGAAAACGAAAGTTTTCCTTTTACATTTAGTAATATATACAGGAGAAGGGGTTACTAGCCCTTGCTCCCGGCATTTTAGTCGCTCTACGACACCATGCTTACGAGGAAGAATTCTGTTCCACTTCCCATGGAGTTATATATATATATATTTTTTTTTTTTTTCAACAAGTGGGCCGTCTCCCACCGAGGCAGGGTGACCCAAAAGAAAGAAAATCCCCAAAAGAAAATACTTTCATCATCATTCAACACTTTCACCACACTCATACATAATCACTGTCTTTGCAGAGGAGCTCAGATACGACAGCTGAGAAAAGTCCCTCCCAGCTGTCACTATCTCAGACCCTCCTTTAAAGTGCAGGCATTGTACTTCCCATTTCCAGAACTCAAGTCCAACTAAATCAATTAACTGGTTTCCCTGAATCCCTTCACAAAATGTTACCCTGCTCACACTCCAACAGATCGTCATGTCCCAAAACCATTCGTCTCCATTCACTCCTATCTAACACGCTCACAAATGCTTGCTGGAGTCCAAGCCCTCGCCCACAAAACCTCCTTTACCCCTTCCCTCCAACCTTTTCTAGGGCGACCCCCACCCGCCTTCCTTCCCCTACAGATTTATCGCTCTCCCAAGTCATTCTACTTTGATCCATTCTCTCTAAATGACCAAACCACCTCAACAACCCTCTTCAGCCCTCTGACAAATACTTTTAGTAACTCCACACCTTCTCCTAATTTCCACATTCCAATTTTCTGCTATATTTACACCACACATTGCCCTTAGACAGGACATCTCCACTGCCTCCAGCCTCCTCCTGCTGCAGCATTTGCAACCCATGCTTCACACCCATATAAGTGTGTTGGTACCACTATACTTTGTACATTCCCTTCTTTGCCTCCATGGATAACGTTCTTTGTCTCCACAGATACCTCAACGCCCACCCCACCTTTTTTCCTTCATCAATTCTATGGTTAACCTCATCCTTCTAAACCCATCCGCTGACAAGTCAACTCCCAAATATCTGAAAACATTTACTTCTTCCATAATCCCTCTCTCCAATGTGATATCCAATTTTTCTTTATTTAAATCGTTTGATACCCTCATCACCTTACTCTTATCTATGTTCACTTTTAACTTTCTACCTTTACACACTCTCCCAAACTCGTCCACTAACCTTTGCAACTTTTCTTTAGAATCTCCCATAAACACAGTATCATCAGCAAAAAGTAACTGTGTCAAGTCCCATTTGCATTTAATTCCCCATAATTTAATCCCCCCCTCTCCCCAACACCCTAGCATTTATTCTTTTACAACCCCATCTATAAATATATTAAACAACAGGGCATTACCATCCCCTTCTAAGACCTACTTTCCGGAGTAATCTCCCTCTCTCCTACACACCCCAACCTGGCCTCACTATCTTAAAAACTCTTTAACCTTCAAACTTCTACCTATTCCATAC
>WNWK01029512.1:0-24348 GCA_009830355.1 Cherax destructor
TTGAACTTTCCCTAATGTAACCGTGGTATTTTGCCCCATTTCTTCTTCCACTATTCTTTGAAAGCCCTTTTTTACTCATTGTTACGACATTATACCCCCTTTTCTGTCTCTCCTCCTGTCATCTTTACTGTCCTTATAATATGCAAATCAATTTTCTAAAAATCACCATCTCAGTGGTAAGTAACCCAAAAAGGGAAAGAAACACTTTCACTTTTCACTGTTTTCCAGAGGCGTGCTGATACAGTTCAGATGACCCTAAAACCAAATACCCCCACCTCCTCCTTCAAAGTGAGCATTGTCCCTCAGGATCAAGTCGGCTAACAAATTTTTCCAAAACCCCTTATAAATGTTACCTTTCTCATAATCCAACATCACATAAAAAGCTACTTGCCTCCACTTCTTTTGTCAACTCCCCCCTTTTGGGATGTCTAAGCCCCTTAAAAAAAGCATTTTACCCCCCCCTAAAATTTTTCCCTAGGATGCCCCCCTACCCCCCTTTCCCCTCATCTAAAATTTATGCATACTCTCTAAATGCCCCCCCTCAAAAACCCCCCTCAGCTCCGGGATAATACTTTTAAAACCCCTCACATTCTTTTCATCCCCAAATTATGAATTCTCTAAATAATATTCACACCATATACCCCTCAAAACATCTCAGCCTACCCCTCACTGAAACATTTAAAACCCATGCTTCACACTCTTAAGACATTGGTACCATTAGGGGAAAATATTAAAACTTTTATTCAATTTTTCCCAAGTGCACAGCATTCCGCAAGCACCCAACATCTTATAACAAAAAAAACTAACTGCAAACATAAGCCTTGATGCTGCTTTGCATCTTAAAAAATTCTGGAAAAATTGTTTCAGAGCAAATTTAATTCCTTATTTTTATTAATGCCTGCACTTTAAAAGGGTCTGGGATAGTGACGCTGGGGGGGACTTATTCTCGCTTGTCAGGCCCCCTGAAAAACAGTGAAAGTATGAGTGTGATGAAAGTGTTGTTGATGAAATATTTTCTTTTTTGGGGGTTTTCTTTTTTCTTTGGGGCACCCTGCCTCGGTGGGGGGCGGAACTTGTTGAAAAAAAAAAACATTAAATAAAATCCTCAAAAAAAAAAAAAAAATCTTACCATTATTTTTTCTAACTTTGCTTTCTTCCTGATGGCGAAGAATTGCCTCAATTTGCTCTTGCATGGACTCTCTTTCCTTTGACATCTGCGTGGTATCTACCAGCTCAGACTTTATGTTGACAGGTGTTTTCCATGGAGACTTGAGACCATGACTTTGTAGTATAGAAGTTATTTGGTCTTGTAATGTCATTGGTTGCTTTTCTTCTTTTTTCTTCGTCTTTATTTTCTTCTTCATCTTCCCTGTCCTGATCTCTTTCTTAAATTTAACTTTGTTTCCTGTGAACTTGATGCTGGCACAGGAAATATAGTTAACCACCAAGTGTGAGAGAGACTTTTGGTACTTCCTGTACCCTTTTATCTCTCTTGTAGTAAGAGTTGGTGCTGCAAATGCTGCTGCTGTATATGCTGAAGCTGCAACTGCAATTTTTGGGCTGCTCCTGCAACTGTATTTGCTTGTTTTCTTTTTTTTCCTCAATCTGATTCTCTTCTGTTTGGTATTTTCTTGCTTTTCATTTGCATCTCTTTCTTCTTTTATTGCATCTTTTGGTAACCTAGCTTTCTGCACTTGGTGCAACTGTGCCAGCAGCAACTGCTGCATCAATCTCTGCTTCTGCTGTTTTATCAAGCCTATCTTCCATCTGCGACAACATTTCTGCATCTATAAGTGGTGGGGAGATGAAGGAGACTCTTGCATTTGCTGCTGTTTCTGCAATTTTTGTAGCAACAGCAGTGGTAAAGCAGCTTGAAGTGGTGTTAGTGAGTTCTGTTGACTGTCCTGTGATTGTCTTGTAATGTTTTTAATGTTTTCTTTAATATAAGCATCAGAGTTATCCAATCCTTCCTCCTCTTCAAGGTGAGTCAAATCAATGCCAGTTTTGGAACTGATTTTGGATATTTTATGAGTATCTAATAACACTTTGTGAGTGAATCCCATATTGCAATGTGGGCAGTACAGGGCTCGTTCATGTGCTTCTTTATGGCTGTCTAAAAACCTAAAAAAATAGTAATGGCTGAGGTTAAACCACCAAATTCAACTGAAAAAAATAAAAGAGTAAAAATCAGAGTAAGGCTATTTTGATAGAAAACACTCATCTGCCATTATAAACATCCACTCTTACCTTCCCATAAAATATCAATATCAGCCTATCTTAACACCTTCACCCTGCTCAAATTTCTATCTTCTGCACTTTTCTTTTTTCCTCCTTAATTTCCTAAAATCTCAAAATATCTACCAAATATCAGCTCTATACAAAATCTTCTGATCACATCCCCATAGCTACCATTTCAAATGGATAGTACTATCCCGTAGAGTGCATCCTATCTCCGGAAAAATCACTTTTGTTTCACTCACTCCCAATCTAACACATTCACACATGCCCACTAGTGCTAAAGCCCTACCTTTCAATCCTTTTTAGAACATCATCTGCATCTTCTATTTACCTCAGATTTATATACCCTCTCAGTCAAGCTATCTTGATCCATACTTTTCAAATGACTATACCATCTCAACAACCCTCATCCATTTCTTAAATGAATTAATTTTTATTCCACCCCCTGTCTTCTAATTTAGTCCTCTTTATTCTCTGCATATTATTCACAGCATTCCTTGATCTTAAGGATAACTTCAGCTTACCCCAGCTATCTCCTTACTGAAACTTTTAGTCTTTCACCATCTAAACTTTTTCTTTAAATCTTAATATCCTACTCTTTTCTGCCAGAGAAACATTCTTCCCTGGGCCTAGTTCTTCATGGTATAGTAAATGATTGCCAGTACTTACCAATCTTTGTGGTAACACCTATAATGCTAACCTTAATCTGAAACCTTGAGTCTACTCCAAGTTACGCTATTTCACAAAATTTTTCACCATCATTCGTTTTGTCCAACTCAATCAATCATCCCTACTGTCACAAAACAAAAAGCAACAGACTACAATCTATTATTAAGAAACACTATAACAAACTATGACAGAGAACTGACTTTTTACAAAATGTTTCCCTTATTATTATTATTAGAGAAAACACTTAACTCAAAAGAATTATTCAGTACTGCTTCAAAACTCTAACACTTCTTTGCAATAAAAGTAGAAGGGGGGTGAATACGTACCACCGAGCATCAGGATCACTTGCATTCTTGAATGTTTTGCTGTCCCCTGTGCACACCTATCATAATAATAATAATGATTAAAATTAATTACACAGAAAATTAATACTAATACCATATTTTTTTACAGTACTACTGGTGAAAAATAAAAAAGATAATAACATGACTGGAATAATACATATATAACCCCACATAGGAGACTGGAAAATGAAGACGTTTCCCGTCCGACTTGGGCTAGTTTATGGTCCAATTAAGACAGTAATGTCGTCATGAGTTTGTCTCCTATGTGCAGGTTATTTGTGTACAGTACTACTGGTGCAATTACCAACACCTGATTAGTCAAACAAAGAGCCATGATTAGTAGATGGAGGAGCAACCCACCACTCCCATTCTACCCAGAAAAGAGGAATGTAATGGATAGCTAGCAGTAGAAAATTAAAATTCTAACGGAAAACAGGAATTAACATTATATTACAAAAGCCAAGGTGAAATAACGGAATGAAGACAACGGTTGAAAGTAACCATTTCCAGAGGCCCGAGGAGGGGGGGTTTTTAGGTTTTTGCGGAGAGAATGGGAAGGGGCAGAATGACTTCGAGAGTGTATAAATCTGTAGTGGGGGGAAGGCGGGGGGGGTCGGCCTGGGGGAAAAGGGTTTAGGAGGGGTGAAGGAGGTTTTGTGTGCGAGGGGTTTGGGGCTTCCCGCAAGCATGGGGAGCGTATTTGATAGGAGGAATGGAGACAAATGGTTTTTAATACTTGACGTGCTGTTGGAGTGTGAGCAAAGTAACATGAAGTAATTCAAGGAAACTGTCACCCACTGTCGGGAGTCAACTCCTGACAGTGGGAAACACAGTGCCTGTACTTTGAAGAAAGGGCAGGGATGTTACAGTTTGAAAGGTCTTTTTGAATTATGATATCCGTGCACTTCTGGCAAGACAGATAATGAAAGTGAGGGTGACTGAATTTCTTTCTTGGCTTCACACTACCTTAGTGGGAGACAGCCTATGTGTTAAAAACAATTCATAAAAATGTTCCAAATCAACATAAATCATAATTTACCTTTCCTGGGGGAAGAGCTCCTTGTTGAATTTCCATCTATTTCAATCATTTTTCAAAAATAACAAAATTTAAAGAATTTAAAAACAAAGCCAGATATATGTAATACTTGTTGACAATTCTATTTGTGAAGCACTTACCATCTGCTAACTCCAGTTATGTAGAAAAAAGGGGAAAAACCAAAGACTAAAAAATGACAAATGGAATTCAATACAGTGGCCCCGAGTTTGTACTGCTCCAAACTCGAACAATTATGTAAGTGTATTTTGTAAATGCTTTTGTGAGTGTTTTTGGGGGTCTAAAGGGCTAATCTAATTTACATTATTCCTTATGGGAACAAATTGTTCAGTAACGGCACTTGAGCAGCATTCTGGAACAATTAATGACGAACTCCGGGGTCCACTGATTATGAAAACAATGTAGTGGTGAGAGAATGTACAGTTGAACGATTCTTACGATGTGAAATATAGGGTTAAAAATTAACAAAAATGTTAACACTTAAAAATTTGGAAAAGCTCATGTGACTACCTTCTTGATTCTCATTGTTGTTGCTCATACTTGATGCAGGACGCTTGCGCTCATTCTTAACCTGAGGTGTGATGGTGACTTCCGGTTGAGTATTGGAACTTAGCTGTGATAACATTTGCTGCTGAAGCTGTGAAAGCAAAAATAAACAAAACTCATTACTGTGTCAGTTTTTAATAAATTCTTAGCTACCAAACTTTAAGTTCAATAGTATGTGGATTAATGGTTTAAAGACACATAGCAAAAGAAAAGACCCTTATTATGACATTTCACCAGTCTTTATCATATTAGTGAAGTGTGGTTTTACCCCTTAATGGTAATGCCATCAGGGGTAAGCACAAAGGAGGATTTGGGGCCTTCAACCTCAAAAATTTCCTTAGCCTCCCAGCCCCCCAAAAAAAAACGGGTATAATCATAATAATGAACTTCGAAAATAAGTCTCCTGTCCCCCTTCAAACCAGACAGCCACCCCTAAGCCCACCTAGTATAGAAATTCCTGCACTACCCCTATATGCCATACTTCAACTACACGTGGACTGACGCACATCTCAATCAACTGCAGTACAATGGCTTTAGTTTAATAAATGTTTCACCACGATGGCCTCCCGGTTTAAAAAAAAAGATGTATCACAATGCTCCTACAAGAAACAGTTTATGATGGGATATGCTGTACTACATCATATTGGACTAATAAAAATTTCAGAAATTTCAAAAAAATATGGGCCTAGTCTCATTCATGAGACTGGGCCGTGATTAGTAGATGGAGGATCAAGCCTACAGCACTCACTGCACTAAATGACTCCCGACAAAATTTAGTACCATATAAATAATAAGGATTTAGCAAACATATTACATTAACTTAAATTATTTGTGGAAGGAAACAAAATTGATTTCTTCCCCCATTGTATGGCTGCAGGTTTTAGTATTATAATACAATGCAGAGAAAAAAGAAAGCCTATAAAAAAAATGGGAGAATAGGGGATAGGGAGAAGGCAAAAACAAAAAAAGGAAGAAAAATAAAAAAATTAAAAATGAAATGAGAATTAGGGGGAAAAAAGAGACCAAAACAGAGGAATACAAGAGAAAAAGGAGCAGAGCAGGGAACACTTGGTCACTACATGGCTTAGCAAACCTGCAAAACTCAATGCTCCTGTTTGGTACTCAGTATTGAAACTACTGTTTGTTGCAGCTTTCAACTGAGCTACAACGCTTCTTCTGGCCCCATGGACGTTAAAGGGTGGTGGCAATGCTGATGCTGGTGGTGGTGGGTGGTGAGGGGGACTTTTTTTCTTCATCTTCCTTTTGATTTTCTTCTTCTTTTGCCCCTTTTAATGGTAACTGCTATTTTTTTTTTCTGAATTTCCCTCTTTTTTAATTACAACCCCTTCTGTTTCTTGCTCAAATTTTTCATTTTGTTTTTTTTTCCCTTTTCCATTCTTTTTCCGTTCTCCCTTTTCTTCATGAGTGCAAGTATTTGGTTTTTTTATTTTTTGTTGCCCCTTCCCCAGATCTGCCCTTGAAACCCCCAAGGAGTCTGTAAAACATACAAACTTTTAAATTCATTGGTTTTCTTTTTTGATTTCATAGGAAAGTGAACATTAAAAACAAATCTTTTTAAGATATTTTAATTTCTAAGACCAACTTGGACACATACATAGTTTTTAAAACTTCAATTATGAGTCATGTATATACTGATTCCATATTCTCCCCAAAAATAACCCGGGCATCTCAAAAAAAGACTACCCAAAAAAATTAATACAAAACAATCTAACTGACTAAGGTTAAACCCATCCACATCTTTTTTTATTACACTTTTCAAAAACAGCATTAGGGCCACCCTTTCATCTTAAAAATTTCCTAAAAACAATATTTAATTTCCCCGTTCTAACTTTAAAATATACATGTAGTGGTTTCTACAGCATTATATATGTAAACGACTTTATTTAATTTTCTTCTTAATTTTCCAGTAGTGTTCAAAAAAATCTTTTATGGGAAATTTTTTTTACAAATAGATATAAATAAGCTGATTATATAAAATGAAAAAAATTTTTCATCATTCATAAGAATATCATATCTGATGAGTTCAAAAAAATTCATCCCAGAAGCCTCCAAAGTGCCATTACCAACGAATTTCGCCCTAAAAAAATGTACTGGTTAGTCTATTTCGCCCCCAAAATCCTTCCAATGTTAAAAAATTATACTTACATTTTGTACGTTCCGGTTTTCCCGGGGGTCCACTGTACTTATTAAAATTTATTAAGAATTTTTAAAGGAAAACTTTTTTTTTTTCCGAAGGATATTGTTTGTGTTTTTGGGGCCTTTCCCCGGGTAGTCCATTTTCCACTCTGCAAAACATAGTTTTGCCATGTGCCTACCCAAAAAAACAGAAATTTTGACTAAGATGCAAATTCATTCATCAACATAAAAAAAAGCATCATTTCGGAAACTATAATACACATTATTAAAAATATGAATTGCTGAAGAATTTTAAAAAATTTTTATTATGTTGACAATATTATATTTTGGTGGAACAATTAAAAAGAAAATTTGATCTTTTTTAGGAATTTTGGAATTGAATATCTGCTAAAGTTCCTGGGGGGCATTGCCTTGGCAGCAAGGTCCACACCAGGTTCCTTACACAGGAATGGAAATAATACAGAAATAAATACTTTAAAAAAAACACAAAGAAAAGTTTGGTACAGTAGTATGTATATTAATTAAGATAAGGTAAGTTTTAACTGGTAATTAAAAATTATATTTTTATAAAATCTTAAATAAGAGCATAATTGCTATAAACAAATATTTCAACCTTGGATAAAAAAGAAAATCAATCAGTAATATACTAGATTAAATTAAATTATTAATTTAAATTAATAATAATTCCCAAATTATATTTATTAAAAATTTTTTGTTTAAAAATACAGAACTGAAAGCATACAGCTGTCCTTACATCTTTCTCCCAAACAGATTTTTTTACGTTAAATACAACTGTTGCACAATTAACAGTCAAAAACATTATAAATTATTTGTGGTATTTAACCAAAATTACACTTTTTTTCTTTAACACTCGTATATACATTTTTTAAATTTTCCTTCCAAATACCCATTTTTATGTAAATTGGGCTTCAAATCTGGCCTAAATTTGGGAATTTGCAAGAGATGTCTTTTGGTAACTAGCATTGCATTGCGGGCACACCAGCCACACTACCCCAAATGACATTTTACCTCTCTACAACTTCCTTTGTTTTTTGCCCCTTTTTTTCAGCCCCACCCCATGCCCCCCAGAAGAGGTGGGGGCCCGGGGCCTGGGGGAGGGGCCTGGTGACCCCGGCCGGGGGAAAAGGGACCCCTGTTTTACCAAACCCCCGTAAACAAACCCCCCCACACCACCGGCTATAATTCCTCCTCTCTAGGCCTCCTTTGGCCTTAAATAACCTCCCTGGGGCCCATGCGCCATCCCGGAGGCACAAATGACCAGTGTGGGCCCAAAAAGGGTAACAGGCCACCACCCCCAAAAAGGTAGTGAACTCATGTCAACTCCACAATTAACCAAGCTTTGATTCTATATTTTTTTTCTCTCTTTATTTCCCTAATAATAGTTTGTTTATAAAAAGGTATGATAATTTTTTTAAATTAATAAGTAGATGTTTTTTGGGTGGATAAAACGTTGGGGGGGAAAAAAAGGTTTGAATAGGCAGTGGGTAGTGAGGGGGCAGTGCGGGGGTTTAGACAGAGGGTCTTAAATTCCATCGAGCGGACGCGGTTGGCCCCGATGGCGTCCGGGGTGCGGGCCCAACCACCGCTCTGCGCCCCACCACCCCCCCCACCAACTACCCACTTACCATCCTTGGGGGTTCTCAATATAGTCCCCAATGGAAGGGGAGATTGGGGGGTGGTTAATCACCATTAACAGGGCGGGATTGGGGGGGGAGGTGGTGACGGGGGGTGGTTATGAATAACCCGGCCCTTCCCAAGGGAAAGGCCACTCTCACCCACTTAACACATATATACCCCCCTTCCCTGCCCCACCACCAGGTATATACATCCACAAATGTATACAAAATTTTCATACCCCAAATTTCAGTCCATATTCTCATTATTAAACTATCCCCAAAGAGTACTGGGTGACCAGTATTAAAAACATATAGGGGGTATATATATATATATATATATATATATATATATATATATATATATATATATATAAAAAAAAAAAAATTTTTTTTTTTTAGTTTATTTTTTTCCCCATTTTGGGACTAAATTTTTTGTCTGGTGGTCGGGTGCAGTTTTAAATACCCCAGTATAGCGATAGTTTTTAAACCTCAAAATTAAAAACCCAAACTAGGTAAAGGTTGTGATGTAAAAAGGTAAAATTTAAAGAGACCAGCTAACCAAAGACCTCAGTGGAAATAAGTCACTTGGTCTAACTTTTTTTTTTTTTTGGGGGGGGGTTATCTTAGGTAATTTTTCACATTTTACATTAAGAGAAGTAAATTCCAAACATTTTAAGGGACCAACATCCCCCCACCCTTTACCATTTCTAAAATGCTCATTTTTCCCATATACCTTTTTCCAAAAACGCATTTTCTTTTTCCAAAGTTTAGAACCCTGGTATAAACAAATTTTGATGATTGTTGTTTTGCGGTCTGAGCTGACCTGCAAACCTATCAAAGGTTTAAATTTACCTAATTGGAAAACCCACCACCAGAAAAAACAAAAAAAGGGTAAAGGGCAAGGGGTTTTTTGGGAAAAGGCTATTAAAAAGGGTTGGGGCCTTTTAACCCGGGGTTTCCAGAAAACTGGCCCTATATTGAAAGAGATGACCTTTTCCCTTCTATAATGTTTCTGAGATCGAGTAACCTCTCCCCGCCGGTTTTTCCGGACATCCGTCTTCTTTTATATTTCTCGGAAAGAGCAAGCCAGCATGAAAAAATTAACATACATGTTTACTGGACTTTCTTGAGTCACTTTGTCTGATTTTTTATTATAGGTTATTCTAGGTAATTTACACACACACACACACACACACACACAAAACACATAAATATATATATATATATATATATATATATATATATATATATATATATATATATATATATATATATATATATATGATAATTGTTTTATTTTACCTGCCCCTAAAAAAATTTTAATTACCCCCACTGTATGTATGATAGCGTTTTTCCCGTAGTGTGTTTTGTCTGTACTTGTTGTTGTTTTGCTGGGGTTGAGGATTTCCCTGGAGTTTCCGGGGAGAGGGTTCCAGGGTCAACCCCCCCCGGGGCCCCGGTCTGACCGGGACTCATGGGGATCAGGCCGATAAAACCAGGCTGTTACTGTTGGCCCACGCAAACCGACGTACGAGCCAGCCCGGCTGGTCAGGTACTGCTTTGGTGCCCGTCCAGTGCCTGCTTGAAGACAGCCAGGGGTCTTTTGGGAAACCCCTTATGTACCTGGGGGGCAGTTGAACAGTCATGGGCCCCCGACACCACTTTTGTGTTGTCTCTTATCGTACTACTGTTTCCCCCGCTTTTTATTGGGGATGTTGCATCGTCTGCCAGTATTTTGCTTTAGGGAGGGTTTTCATTTCAATTTGTGTCCCAAATGTATATGATCATGTATCTTCCGCCGCGTTCTGGGGGGATGGTTTAGGAAATTGGCCCAGAATTGAGGTGTTTTTTCGCAGTTATTTTGCCATGAAGGTTCTCTGTTTTTCTAGGTCAATTTTACCTGCCGAAAGGGGTGTTGTGTGCAGAAACATTCCAACCAAAAGAACAAGGACCTGAAGAGTGTCAACATGGCTTGGTCCCCAGTTTTGAAGATTCTCATTATCCATCCTGGGTATTTTTCTAGCAGATGTGATTGATCAATGTTATGGTCTTTGAAGGGAGATCTTCCGACATGTCACTCCCGGTCTTTTTTAGTTTTTAGCTCTATTGTGTGGTTGGAATTTGTTTATACTCCTGGACCCCAATGAAAATTAAACGCTTTGACCTTTGGGGAGAGATTATCTTAAGCAATTTAAAATATATTTTAAAGAAATTATAATTTTTCAGGTATATGTAACTGTAGTTGACTAAAGTTATTTGCTAATCTGGTCTCTGTTTTAACCTTATCATTCATTTATCCATACTACCACTGTTGCTGTTCTTTGCTGCCTGGGTTTCTACAGTTGCTGCCTGCTGTTACTGTTGCTACTACTGCGTTTCTGTTTCTATCTGTTTATCGTTTCGCTCGCTGTTACTGTTGCACTACTGCTGTTCTGTTGCGTTCTGTTACTACAGTTGTTGACCGCTGTTACTGTTTCCTACTGCTGTTACTTTTTTACTGTGTTACTACGTTCTGTTCGTTACTGGTTGCTGCTGTTGCTCTGTTGCTACTGCTGCTGTTACTCTGCTGCTCTGTTTTACACGTTGCTGCGCTGCTCTACTGCTGTTACTGTTGCCTACTGCTGTTACTACAGGTTTCCCCACACTGCGTTACGTTGCGCTCGCTGACCCGGGGCTGCCGCTACTACGCGTTACGTTTCTGCTCGCGTTACTACAGGGGGGGCTCTGCTCTACTGCGTTACTTTCCTTTCTGCTGTTACTACAGTTGCCTTTCTGCTCTACTGCTGTTACTGTTGCTACTGCTGTTACACGGGGTGCTGCTGCTACTACTGCTTTCTGGCTGCTACGCTGTTACACAGGGGCCGCTGCCACTGCTGTTACTGTTGGTGCTATTGCTGTTACTACAGTTGCTGTTACTTGCGCTGCTACTTCTGCTGTTACGTTGGCGCTGCATTCACTGCTCTTACTGTTTCTGCGCTGCTACTTTTCTGGTTACTGTTGCCGATGCCCCCCCTTCGGGATCTTTGCCTCAATGCCCCCCATGCCCCCCAGGCGCTGTATGAACCCTACAGGACTAGCGTTTCCCCATGGAAGAATACTTTATTGTTGTTGTAGAGGAGCGCAAAACCCCGTAGTGGTCTATAGGCCTGGGAAAAGGAACCAAATTTGATCCAAAGGGAAAGGAAATATTAAAGGTTTTCGATAAGTTGATAAATAAGACACATGTGTAAAACCCAGGTCTTCACCAAGTGTTGTAATTGAACACCTAGGTGCTTTAAAGTGTTGTTTTGCAAAACCAGGTGTCTTCCCCAAGTGTTGTCGTGCAACACTGGTGTCTTCACCCCCACATGTGCAACACCAGATGTCTTCACCAAGGTTACACATGTGCAACACCAGGTGTCTTCACCCGGTTTTGACATGTGCAACCCCTGGTACCCCGTTTTAAAATGTGCAACACCTAGATTTTTCAATTTACCGTGCAACACCTGGGTTTTTTCACCCAAGTTTTTGGCAACACCTGATGTCTTCACCCTTTTAACATGTAACCCCGGGTGTCTTCCCCCAAGGCGCACATGTACGTATTCCCCGAAAAAAGTGTGTTAAAATTTCCCTTTGGATCAAGAGCTTTTTCCCGAGGATAACAGAGCTATTTTTTTTTCCCCTGTGGCCGGGCTGGATTGATTTTGTTGGCCCGGGGCTCAAGTCCCTGGGGCCCGGGCCCCGGCGGGGGCCCCTGGGCAGGTCTTGGGTTTAAAAGGACTGGGGGGCCCGGGTTCGGGTCCGTGGGGCCAAACTCATATTTTCAAAAGGAAAATTAATCAAGCAAGAGTTATGATACTGGTGGAATAACAAAACCCCCCCGGGGACCTCCAGCGGGAAAAGAGGACCCGGGCGCGCCCCCCCCAGGCCTTAATCCAGTCCTGCCTGTGACTCATCCACGTCCCGACATTTTCATCTCAGCCTCTTCTTTTCCACTTTAATCTTTAGACTATTTTGGACTGATCTATCCCTCCCATCCCCTCTTGGTACCGACCCCAAGTCTCTCCTCATAGTCAATTTCTATTAGTTCTAACTGAATACTTAGTTGGTTTTAAATTTGATAGTGTATTGAATGTTAGGGTTATTAAGTTTGCATGTCACTGAACCAAAATCAAAGATACCCACTATAAGGCAAAAACTTCATGGTTCTTACTAGTTTGATCATGGGGGATCAATTCCCCAAGAACCAAACCCTAACTTGTACAACCTATCATAAGAAAAATTTAAAAGGTTCAACTCTACAGTCATCGGAAATTGGGGAAAAAATCTAAAAAATTGCACGTATCCTGAAAAAATAGAAGGGTTTTAAACCCAAGGTTAACTATTTTTTACCCAGGGGGTTATACCCCCCCCACATGTTTTTTCTAGTAATCACGGTTTTCTTGAATTTCATGTTAGAAATTTAAATTCCGGCAATGAGCTTAGCCCAAACCCACTGTTATGGAAGGGTTTTCAAGATGTGGGTGGGTTACGTGCTGAGATATTGATGAGGTTGTGTGCTGGTGATGGAAAAGGGGTGCGGTTTATGAGGTTGTGTGCGGGTGAAAAGGATGAGGTTGTGTGCTGGTATAAGGTGGGGTTTTGTTAGAGATATTGATGAGGTTGGGGGTGAAAGGATGGGGTTTGGGTGCTAGAGATATTGATAAAATTGGGTTTTTGCAAATATAAAACAAAGAGACAGTCTAAAAAAACAAAAATAATAATAATAATAACAAGGTATAAATATAAAAACATCACTGACATACTACAAAAGAAAGCCCCTTTTATCGACTTTTCCGAAATTAGGTCAATTTTGCCCCCAGAACGCCCCACAATCGACTAACACCCAGGCCTTTTTTATGATAGGTGAAAAGACAACAGGGGAAACACTTAATAACTTAACCCGTACGGGGGATCAAACCAGGGACCTCAGAGGCGCCGAAACCCATGGTTTTAACACGCACCCCGTCACCCATTTCTGTATAAACAAACAAACAAATTTATTTATTTTATTGGGTTACATGGGTTCAAATTCAATGTAAATTACAAGGAGACCACTAACCACATTAGGGCAGCTTTTTTTCCTTAAAAAATGCTTAATTTGGGAAAAGAGTTTATTCTAGTTAAAAATTTTAAAAATTACAATATGATGAAATTTTATTTTAAATTATTATAAATGATATTAGATCTTAGATTGTTACGGTGTTAAGATTCTTGAATGATAAATGGAATTGAGATTATCTTAAGGAAAATAAATTGGCTTTTTTAATTATAATATAGTGGGGGTAAAAAAAGTAACATATTAAAAAATTGAGTTTATCGTATAGAAAGTAACAATGAGCTTTTTTCAAAGTAGTTTATAGTATGATCATTTGGGTTTTGGGGATAGGGGGTTTTTTGGGTTGAGTCTTAAATTGATTTTCAGAAAGTTTATCTTTATTTTTGTGAATTCCAGATTCTTTTTATGTGCATAGAATTTTTACATGGTTGATATGAACGGGGGGGATATAAAAAAGTGATCTTTTCGTGTTGTGGTCATGGGTCCAAAAAAGTTGGTGGGGAGTTTTGGCAGAGGGTTTATATTAGAGTGTAAAGTTTTATTTTGTAGTAGGCACAAGAGTAATTAAATGTTTTTTACGGTGGTAGTTTGGTTTTGAATAGGGGGTATTGTCTAGAGGGGAATTTGTTATCATTCTGACTGGGGCCCTTTTTTGTTTTTTATAGGGTCTAAGGTGATTTAACTTGTTGACCCCCATGCGATTCCCATGGGTGAGATACGGGTGAAAGTGAATGATATAGTAAAGGGGAGCTGATTGAGGTAATAATGCTCTTTTTGGAAATTTGTTGTATATTTTTTTGGAATTTAAGGGTTACTGTCAGGTGGATTCCAAAATTTTTCCCTCTGTATTTTGTGAGGGTGCCTTTAAATTTTGTTAAGTGGAACATTTGTGACTTTGTTCCAAATTATGAAGTAGGTTTTGTCAGTATTGAAGTGTTTTAGCGTCACCCATTTGATATTTTTTAATTCGGAAAACAGTGTTGGCCAGTAAATGGATTTGGGTGAGAAAAATTTTTGGTCATCTGCAAAAAAATGGGTTTGAGAGTTGTGATGCATTCGGTAGGTCATTTATGAAAATGAGGAAAGGAGGGGCCCCCAGGACACTTCCCCTTGGGGGACTACGAAAATTGGTTGGGGAAGAGTTCGCTCCATTTGTGTACACGTATTGGCTTCTGTTGGTGATATGATTTTAGGGAGTTGATGGGGCCCCTTTTTACCATAATGTGCTAATTTTGTGAGCAGTAAATTGGGCGACTTATCAAAAACTTTGCGGAGATCAATAAATTCCCCCTGGGGTTTTTTTCTCAAGGTTTTTATATTAACTCCCAAAATGGCTAATAGCATCGTTTGTGCTCTTGTTTTTCCGAATCCAAATTGAGGGGGGTTTTGGGACATTGTGAGACGGGTAGGAAAATTTGTCTATAATTAATTTTTTGAAGATTTTTGAAAGCAATGGTAAATTAGAAAATTTGGGCTATAATTTTAGGTCTGTTTGATCATCCCTTTTTGGATCGGGGTGACCCTAGCTATTTTTAGAATTGATGGAAAAGGGAGAGGCTTTAATGGATTTTTGAATGTGTTATGATTTGACAGTACCGGAAGTTTTGTACATAAAAGTTGGTATGTTTATGTTGCCTTGTTTTTAAGGGTGTTTATTAGAGCGGGCTTCAATTGGGGTTTGGGAGGAGCTAGGAAAGCGTATTAGGGAGGTGTTTTGGGGGTAGTCTGTTGGGGGTGTTTGAGCTTGGGATTTTCCGCTGATTCTTTCCTATGGGGGAAAAAAACATTAAGTCTGTTGCTGTCTCAGTAGGTGAGAGTAGGGGTTCACCCTTTATAATTTGATGGTGTTGTTTTTTTATCTTATTATTTCCCAGAATTGCAGATAGGGGCTTCCAGGTCTTTTTTTATATCACCTTTTATGTTCTGGGGTCTGTTCTAAATCAATTTTTTTGATTTCCTTATCAGGCTGGTAAAGGGTTTATGAAGGTTTGATTGTTCTCTGGGTTTTGCCCCTTTCTGATTGTTTTTTATATTGGTGCCTTTGTTAATGGATTTAAGGATCGGGGTTTGAGGATTGTTAAGTTTTTAGCTGTGATCTGTTTAGTTTTTTTTGGGCAATGTTTGTTATAGAGGTGGTGGGTTTTGTTAAGGGAAAATTTTTGATGCATTCATTAGTATCGTTTTGTTTCTAACTCAATAGTCAATGTTAATCATAGCTGTTATAAAGTTATTTACAGGGCTCATTATGTATTCTGAAGGTAACTTTTTTAATATCTAGGGGAATTTCAAGATTAGTTATGAGAAAGGTCGGGTAGGGGCTGTGGTGTTGTCTGTGATGATGCCTGATTTTAGAGGGGCTATGTATTAGTCCCGATGTGGTCTGGGAGGGACTAGTCCGAGATTCTTTTAGGTTTTTATTTTTTGGAGTAAAAGCAGGTTATGTTTTTGAATTCTGTTACTTTTGGGGGGCCTGGTCATGGGAGTTTATATTGAAGTCTCCCGGGGCAGCAAATGGTCTTTTTCATTTTCATCAGTTATTAGGTTACCTAGTTTTTCACTAAAATGGTGAATGTTTGATTTTTAATCTGTGATGTTTATCACTTTAGGGGTTTTGCACTTTTTTTATTTAAATTTGCTATAAAATATTCTCCATGCTCATCCCTTATAAGAGTTATTGATACATTCAAATTGATCTGGAATATATAGCTATTCCACCCCCCGCTGATCTGTCCCTTTGAATGACTGTGTAACCTGGGATGCCAAACCCGGGACGGCTTCAGCCAGGTCCCCATGAGTGTGAATTTACATATTGGTCTGGAGGGTTTGGGGAAGGGTGAGGTCATCATAATGTTTGCTCAAAGATCAACATTGTAATTGAAGATATTATGTTATTTTGGCTCTAATAATGTCTTTGCTTGTTTGTGAATAGTTGCAGTTGCTGTTGGAATCATGAAAATCATTTAATAATAGGGTTTATATCAGGGCTTCCTTAATCATAAGATTTGATGGATTCTATAACTAGACCTGAGAAGAATAGTAATACTAAACTTTAATATGATTAGAATAAATGTTTGGGAACTATTTGATTTTTACAATTTTTAAAAAATTTTGAGATACAGGGTATTTGACAGAGTTCTTGGCATAATTTTTACCTAGTCAATTTATACAAATGCAATTAATTGAACTATTTTTTTTATAAAGCTGGGAAAAAGAATAGGAAAATGATAGCAAACAATAAAATAAAGAAAAGTACCTGAGTTAGCAGCTTAATTATTATAATAAAAATTAATAAAAAAACCCGGGGAAGTTGTTTTTTTTTTTTTTTTAAGAAAAACGGGGGGGTTAAAAAGGAAACAATGGGGGCTAACACTTTGGGGGAATATAATAGTAAATAAAAAGAGAAAAACATTTTTAGCCCCAAAAAATAGCACCTTAATTACGAGTTAAAAATTTGGGGAATATAATATTAAAAAAAGAGAAAAACTTGTATTATTAATTTGTAGAGGGGGGTTATGATTCGCTGTGTAGGGGCTTTTTATCAAGTGGTCCCTTAGTCTTCCAACAGCTCTCTTTTAGGGGATGAGCATCATTTGGGAGTAGCCTAGCCTAGGTAAGACCCCGGTAATATTTTTTTAGTTTTTGACTATTAATATGCCTGAGGTGGGATATGCCACCCCCTTTTCTCCAGGTCATTGCCGGACAGTTTAAAGCACTATTATCCCTCTGGGGAGTGCTAAACCAGAAGGGGCCCCCTCAAAGTGATGATGCTGGCGTTGGTCTCTGATCCAAGGGAACCCGGGGCCTTTCCCGGGGTGAAATTGTTGCCCTTTTAAAAATGTGCAGAGAACCTTCACGGCACACATAACTGCGAAAAAACCACCTCAATTACTGGGAACGCTTGGTTCCTAAACCTGTACTCCCTAGAACGCAGGAGGGAGATACAATTATATATTTTTGGGAAAAATTTGGGGGTTTTTAGTACCAAATTTTCCCCAAGAGAATCACCCCCAACGAAAAGCAAAAGACTCGGCAGGCTTTTGAAAATCCCCCCAAAAAAGAGGGGGTGCCACTAGCACGTTGAGGGACAACACAATAAGGTCAGGGGCCCAAGATTGTTCAACTGCCTCCCAGCTTTACATCAGGGGGTTCCAACAAACCCCCGGCTGTTTGGAGGCCGGGCGGCCCCCTGCCGGCCCCCGCCCAAAGGCCGGGTTGTAGTTAGCGGGGGCCGGGTAACAGCCGGGTTGAATAGGCCGGGTTAAAAGGTGGGGTTGACCCCGAATTTCCCTCCAGGAAACTCCAGGTTATGGTTTATAGAGTAATTTTACCGGGATTTTTTACCTGGAGAGTTCCGGGGGTAAAGCCCCCGCGGCCCGGTCTGTGACCAGGCCTCGGGGATCGGGGCCCCGACTCCAGGCTGTTCTGCTGGCCGCACGCAGTCCAACGTACAAAACCACAGCTTTTTAAAGTACAGATTTGAGGGAGGAATTGGGCCATCCGTCCTTTCCGCGGATCAAACCTGATTGCCTGTCATTCCCGGTGCTGTTTGAACGCCTTACCCTTTTAAACGCCCCCCCGGGAATTGGGATTAATGAAGATAAATCAGTAGGGGTTATACAGCGCCTGGGGGAAAAGGGAGGATACCTGGGAGGGTTTCCAAAACCCCCGCGGGCCCCGGAATGAGACCAGGGGCCCCGGGGGGATCAGGGGCTGTTTTAACCCGGCTGTTACTGAGGCCGCACCCCGTAAATTTTGACGTACGGGAAACCCCAGCCCAGATTTGATCCTAGAAAGTAGTGTAGCTCCAGTTCTTTGATCAAGAGTTTTTTAACAAAAACAAAGCCCTCTCCTTTTAAAAAAGGGCCATGTTCAAGAAAGTAATGAAAACCCTAAAAAGACAGATCCCCCTCGGGCGAAGGAAAAAGGGGTGTATCTGAAATACGTAAGGGGGGCACTGGCCAGAAAAATAGAAAATATCGAACTTTTAAAAAGAATCATCGGGAACCAAAAACACAGGAAGAACTTAAAACCATAAATGAAACTAAAAAAAATTTTTTCCAAAACCCAAATCTGGAAAAAACCACATCCAGAAGGGGGCCTTTTTCTTAAACAGATGGGACTTACATAGATAACAGCAAAGAAATGAGTGAAATATTGAATCCCAAAATGACCCAGTTTTTTAGTGAGCTGTTAATCAGACTAAGGTTCAAAATCTAAAGGATTTTTAAGACCGAGACTCAAAATTTGGTTAATACAATTTTCTGAGATACTCCTAACACCACATTTTTTTTGAAAATCAATCAATGACGTGGCTCATTACTCTGTAATTTGTTCATGATTGTAACCATAAAAGGAGTGTAGAGGGTTCATTACCTTTGAAACCCTTGTGATTTTAATAGATCACCCGGGGTTCATTACCTTTTTTAACTTGTTCAACTATCATACCTTTGGGGGGCCCGTCCCCGGTCCCATTATTTACCTCTGTAATCTTTTGACTACCCCCCCATGGGTATGGGGGGCATAATAAAGATATTAAACTAAACCATGCACTCTGTCCAGGCTCAGACTCGTGGAACTCCATGTTCATCAAAAACTACCAAGAAACCCCCTTTTACTTGCCTTTAATATTCTATGGAGAGGGGGGATACACACAGGGGGGCATCCCCCGTCACTAAAAACAACAGATTAATCCCTCCCCAAAAGGGGGCAGTAAAAAAGAACTACAGACAGATGAACTAATCCCACATCATAAAAATCTTTAATAATAATAATAATAATAATAATAATAATAATAATAATAATAATAATAATAATAATAATAATAATAATAATAATAATAATAATAATACTTTATTGAGACGTGGTACAATGATACATGGTAGACAAGATACATAGTTATTAATGAGATGTACATGCCAAAAGCCCCTAATATGCTGTGCATTGCGGGCATTCTTAGGACTACTTAATTCTAGACTACATGGTAAAAAGTTATGGTTGATAATTTATAAAATAAGTATAATTGCGTGTCTAAGTTATAAAGTTTGAATATATGGAACATATCAATTAATTGTAGCAATGCAACTAATTGAGTGAGATAACAATTAAAACAATAAAGGGTTCAAAGCAAGATCGACCCACTTAGATACCCATCAGTTATACAACCCAGGGCAACACGGGTTTAGAGCAGGTCGCTCCTGCCTGTCCCAACTATTGGACCACCATGACAAGGTCTTGGATGCTCTGGAGGACAAATAAAATCAGATGTAGTATACACAGACTTTGCAAAAGCCTTCGACAAGGGGATCATGGTGTAAAGCACACAAAATGCGTGATAAAGAAATAAAAGGAATAGTTGGTAGATGGGTCTATAACTTCCTAACAAACAGAATACAAAGAGTAATAGTAAACAGATTAAAGTCAGAGGGCTACATAAAAGCTGTGTTACACAAGGTACAGTGCTCGCTCCCATCCTTTTCTCATCTTCATTCGACATAGACAGAGATGTAAGCCACAAGCATCGTGTCTTCCTTAGCGGATGACACCCGAATCTCATGACAGTGTCATCCATCAAAGACACTGCAGGACTCCAGGCGGACATCAACCAAATATTTACCTGGGCCGCAGAAAACAATATGAAGCTCAATGAAGAGAATTTTCAATTACCCGATATGGAAAACTTGAGAGAATTAAAACTATATCGGAGTATAAAACAAATTCCAACTAGAATAAGTGAAAATATGAAATGACTATTATTTCTTTCTAGTGGTGTAACAATTCCTAGTGGTTCTGACAAGGTCTCAAGAACTCCCAATGGAAATAAATCACTTTGTCTGACTTTTTTTGGGTTATCCTATGTTCTCTACACATGCTGCTATGTATGATAATCTATGTAACTGTATTTGTGTATACCTGAATAAACTACTTATTTACTTATGACTGTATTCCTGTAAGGGCACGATACGACGTAAGCTGTCAGGGGGCCCTATAAACAAACAACAACAATGTACGTTTTGGTGGCCCTTATTAATCCCAACACCAAAACAAGAAGAATCAAGAATTCCGTATAGTATAAGTTTTATTCCTCTGAAGTGAGGTTCCATGATTTTGGTGACGAGCTCTTAATCCAAGGAATTGGTTCTAACTTCTACTTCATAGATCGACCCTGATTGTCTCCAATTTCCCAGGCACTGTATGACCCTCTTCGATTTATCATAAATGGTATACAATACCAAGCTGATAAGACACATCAACAATAATTAAGGTTTCTGTATAGGAACATAAGAATGAAGGGACATTGTAGTAGGCCGCTGGCCCATACAAGCTGGCCTAACTCACACCCACTCTTTTAACTGTCCAATGTATATTTAAAGCTACCCAAAATTTTTGCCTCATTGACATTAACTGGGAGTTTGTTCCACTCACCTATAACTCTTATTGCTAAACCAGTACTTCCCTAATATTCTTTATAAATCTAAATTTGCCCATCTTTAATCCATTTCTGTGAGTCTTGTATTAGATTTTTTAGTATGTTATTTATATTCTATTTATGAGTTTTCTACATGTATAATAGATATCTATGAGGGGCTCTTAATCTAAAGAAATGGATCTATCCTCCCCTTCCCCGGATCAAACCTGAGTGCCTCTCATTCTATATCTGCTGTATGACCCATTAGTTTAATGCTTTTTCCTGATTATAAAAATTTTCAGTGGGATCTTTTAGTTCTTTTCCAAGCTGTGACCCATAACAGTCTACTAACACACAGCTACTAATTATTTTATCCTCAGGAAAGTACTAAAAACCCAATTCCCATGATTAAAAGCTTATCACAGGTATTAAACATTCCCTTTGAAGGGTTTATTTTATATTAGAATTGATTTTGATACTATACTAATTTTCCCCCCAGTGTAAATCCATCAGCAGGGGGCTTAGTCTTGAAGAATATCACATGGCAACTAAATCAAAAAAGGCATTTGTAGCACTCAAGAAAGACATTAAAGAATTTCCATATCTGAAGGTGAGTTGAATTTTTATTAGACTAATAAGCAATTTGGTACAGGTTACTAACTTCATGGGGGGTTCCTTGATGTCATTGAGGGGCTCTTAATCCAAAATATGGGACCTGTCTTCCCATCCTTGGTTCACTTTTGATTGTGTCATATTTTCCCAGGCACAGTCTGACCCAACTTGAAGTAGGTCATCTGATCGGTTTCATATTTTCAACACTGATGTACCATAACTAGGGAAATATTCATGCTTGCATATCTGAGAGTTTTGTTTGGCTGATATTGGGCTGTGTAGGTGTCAGTATGGGGACATCTTTATCAGATCTCACAGTGGCTGAAGCAAGTCTAGTTTTTGAGGAATTCAATAACTTATTTTTTTACTTTTTTTTTATTTTATTTTAATAGTTCTTGTTCTTATTGCTTTTCCTTTCATATCCATGGGGAAGTGGAATAAGAATCTTTCCTCTGTAACCATGCGTGTTGTAAAAGTCAACTAAATGCCAGGAGCAATGGGCTAGTAACCATTTTTCTCGTACAGCTTGCTAAAAATAAGAAGAAAACCATGATTTGTTTTCTTTTGGGATTTTTTTTCTTTTGGGTCACCTGCCTCAGTGGGAAACAGCTGATTTTTAAAAAATTAAACAAGCATTTCTGTGAGTGCAAATATGAGAAGACTGAGAAATTGCCTTCATATGGGTATCCCTGCAAGAAATTGTGCCTTGATGCTGGTGAATGGCTTGTGATCCAAGGAATCAAAATCAAAATCAAATCAAAATTTTTATTTCTTTGTGTAGTATAAAAACTGTAAGTTAATGTAATAAAGTATTAGGCACAAACAAAGCCACTAGCATGCATGAGTATTTTGGGAAAACTGATCCTATAGGCAAATTTAAAAAACCAGATATAGGCTATGGGACCTTTTGCTGGTTCAGTCAATGAATTCTAGATCTTGGGGCCATTTATATGCATTGCATTTTTGCAAGAGTGAGGTGACACAGGGATGTTGAAAGAGTTTTTGCATGTGTTGTGCCTGTGTTCTGTTGTAGCTATCAAGGAGAAGTTTGAGGGAGGGTTTATATTGGAATTTAATGTTCTATATGTATAATAGGCACAGTAATATGAGCGCATTTTTTGTATTTTAAAGTAAGTTCAAACTCTTGAAGAGCAGGGGGGTGTGTTGTCTGGCACTGAATTGGGGCCACTTTCTCTTTGGATCAAATTTGATTACCACACTCCTCAGGCACTATATGAACACTGCAAACTTAGTGCTTCCCATGAATATAATGCAATAATTTGAATACATATTTTAAATTTTTTCATAATAATATTTTTGTTGCAGAATATACTACCTCCAGGGTGTGATTACTTAGTTGACACTTACGAAGAGTGGAGGACCACGAGGGTAAAAAACGTTTTAATGCCCCCTTTTCGCATTGCACGATCTCAGGCAACAAAAGATGGTATGAGACAATGGATCAGAAACTTTTGTAACCATTCATTAACGACTACAGAACTGAAAGAATTTACCCACTTGAAACAAAGTGGTTTATGTATCGGGTAAGTTATCAGTGATGTAATGTAGATAGTTTATTGACAGTATATCTTTTAGTAAGAAATGGAGAGTCTGTTTTTTTTACCCTTTATGATATTTTTTCAGATGTTAATTATCAAATTTCTGTACTTCATTATACAGAGTACATTAGACAAGAGATTAAAATATGCTAAATAAGGGTGGAGATTCTGGTAAGGTGTGGGACAGACTCATGAAACTGTAGGATATAGAGAATGTAGAGACAATTGTATTCTTATGGCTTCATAAACTATACCTAAAGTGACCTGATATATTTGATTTAATACTCTATCCCTGCAGGTTGATTTAAGATGCCACCATAATACCAAGCCATCGAGCCACAAACGAGTTCGCACCCACATAAAAACACACAGCCTGCCCTGCCAAGATGACCATTAAGATACGACAGGACAAACTTAGTAAACGGTAGCAATTTTCCTCTGTTCATTTTCATAATTGTCTTGTATCTTGAGGACTGTTGGGTTCTTGAAAATTGTCTTAGTTTTTCAGGCTATAATCATTTATATTTTTTTGAGATATAAAGTGTCTCTTGAGTTGACATGGTAATGATTAACCAGCATTGTAATTGAAGCGACCCATTACATCCTTTGACCATGAAATTTTACATATAATGTACATTTCTTTACATCAATACAGTATAATAATGAGAGAAGTCCTAGAATTGTATTTAAGCAACTAATGTGCTTAACTTTAATATTGGGTGTAGTATCAATGTGTTATAAACAGTGGACCCCAGTACGAACACCCGGGAAAACGTACAATTATGTAAGTATAATATTGTAAGTGCTTGTGGAAGTGTATTTTTGGGGTCTGAAATAGACTAACCTACGTGACATTATTCCTTAAGGAGTAAATTCCTCGGTTGGCACTTGAGCAGGCTTCTGGAATGAAGCTTTTAGTACTCGGGGTCCACTGTACATAGTTTATTTCTCTTTGATTTGCATTAGATCAAATTTAACTAAATAAGATATTTTAGAATGCTGTAACTTTTTTTTTGCAGGGGCAGCCTATTATATGCAAAAACATAACTG
>WNWK01029513.1:0-24348 GCA_009830355.1 Cherax destructor
AATTCATTTCCTGCACCAGAAAAAGTTTTCCCTGACTGCATACAAATTTAAGGCTATGTTTAAAAAATCATCTCATCTCTCAATACTAAACAACACAATTTCTAATCAGTAGAAGTAACTATCCCAAATATTATATGACCTCATTATTAAAACATCTGCTAATCCATAAAATATTACTGTTCAAACCATTATTTATAATATTGTTATTTGTTATGTGAAACCAAGATTATTATTCTTAAAAAACCTCCCCCTTTTCACTATTTCCATTAGAAATTAAGATAATAAAAAGGATTTTTTTAAAAAGATATCCACTTTTATCTTGTCTAGACTTAGGTATTTTTTAAAGTATTATTATTAGTCTGCCCGAAATCCCCCGACATGTTAGGAGGCTTTCTTTGTACTTAGCAAATCAAAATTGTAATTACACATTGAAACCCTTTTGAAAAGAAATAAAATCTTTATCTTTTATCTTTTATAAACAACACAAATTAGTGAAGTAGCACTACACATTACACATGTAAGCCATTGAATATGGTGCTGTTATAATCATATATTTAAAACTAAATGTTAAAAATCTTAATGTTTATATTTCTTAATTACTATTATGCATAAAAATTCATGAACTAAATAATAACATATATTAATATTGGTAGAATTCCCGAAATATGTTAAGAAAAAGGACACAAAGCTCCTGGGGGCGAAAGGGTTTTCCAAAAAAAAATGTCACATTAGTTGCATTTGTGTCCTTTACTTAACATAAATAATAAAAACCCAAGATAAAAATAATGCCCTATATAATTAACATTTTTATCAACACAATAAAATTTTTTTATATAAAATCATTAACATAAAAAAAAATATTAATAGTGTATATGTTCACTGCAAATATAAGAGGCAGTGATGTGTATTCAAAAAAAGAAGGTAAGCAATGCTTACCCAATAAACATTTTTCCCCTTCAAAATTATGTATCATTTTGATTTAAAAAATTTATTTAACTGTATAAAGATAATGCATTTTTTATTTTTGGGATGATTCTGTGAATATAAACCGGGTTTAAAAGGAGTTCAGACTTTCAAAACTTGTTAGACATGAGTGTTTGATATTTAAAAAATGCCCTTTGGGAGGTATCCAACTTTGGGGGTTAGCAGCATCAATTTTCACCTTCCGGGTTGGGCAAAATGACATATAACTTTTTGGGAGTAAGATGAAGACTATTATTTTGAATAATATTAACACAATTTCAATTTGAATATGTACCAAAAAAGAGCACTACTTACATTATACAGTGGCCCCCCGGTTTTGGTTTTTTTCGTTCCAGAATGTCCCTTTACCTCAGTTGGAATTAACAGCCATTTATGTGGGTGTCAAATTAGCTTTTATATACGGAGTAAATTGCCGGAGATAAATATTTGGTCTGATAATGAGGTATCCTTGCAGTGGATTCGAACAAAACAGCAAGATTGTTTTATGTGAAAAAAGAGCCCGGGAAATTAACCAGATGCAAGAAAAATATAATAGCCCGGGCCAGCATGTTAATTTTTAATCATATACAGTGGACCCCCAGTTTCAAACCCCCGGAAATGGGTACCCCTTATGTAAAAATATTGTAAGTGCTTGGGGAAGTGTTTTTTTGGGGGTCTGAAATAGCCCAACCACGTGACATTTTTCCTTAAAAGAGTAAATTCCCGGGTAATGGCGTTTGAGCAGACTTCGGGAGTGAATTTTTTCAAACCCGGGGGTCCACTGTCCCCGGGGGCGGAGAATCCAGCTGACTTCTTGTCTCGTGGGTTGACTTATGCAAAATTTGTAATACTTGATTGTGGTTTAAAGGACCCAGTTGGCTGGTGGATGGGGTTAAATTTGGGCCTTTAAAAGGCGCATATTCCCTGTTGAAATTACTGTGAACATGGCTCCAGTCATTGGTCCCTTTTTTACCCAATTTGATATAAACAGATATTCATCTTTCCCAAAAAACTGATTAATGTCACGAGGTTGGTGTTTAACTTCATAAACAAGATGAATATCTCATATCATTTCCCACATCCTCTGAAATACTGGGTGCAGAGAGAAAAAGGAGAAATTTTGGAGAGGAGATTAAATTGAAAAAGGGAAAAAAATTGGGAAAGGTTCAATAATAGAGAAATTGGGGCTGTACTTGGAGGATGATGTATGTAATCAGGTGCAGAGGTAAGTTGAAAAATGCTGAATTGGGTGAATATGCTAAACACCCTATTTTGGGCTGCCCAAGACTCATCATCTGACAATTTTAATTGTGTTAAATGCCCATAAAAATGTAATGCATGGTGGAGTACAAGATCCCTTTTAAATTACATTGGGGAAACTTTCTGATTCCCAAGGACGACAAAGTGTGAAGAGGGTCATCAAGACATGTGTGTTTTCACATGTGGATGCCAGAACCTATATGTATCCGGGGCCCTTCCACCACTCCCCAAGGAACGAGTGCAGTTAGTAAAGCCATTTGATGTAAAAAGGGGGATTATAGTGGTCCAATCATTTTAACGGGTACTACAGATGGTGTTCCTTTGAAAGTGTATGTATGTTTATTTACTTGTCCCGCTACCTGGAGTTTACCTGAGAAAATTCCAGGGGTAAACCGCCCCCGGGGCCCCGGGTCCGTGACCGGGCCCCTCAGGGGCCCAGAGCCTGATCAACCAGGCTGTTACTGCTGGCCGCACACAGTCCAACGTACGAACCACAGCCTGGCTGGTCGGGTACCGATTTTAGGTGCCTGTCCAGTGCCTGCTTGAAGACAGCCGGGGGTTTTTTGGGATAATTTTCCTGATGAATATGCTACAAGGGCGGGAAATTTAGAAGTGGTGCAGGTTTTGTCTGCAGAAATTCATACAGCTGTTTGGGGAAATTTGCAGCTAGGAGATCCGGGTCCGAGACTAATGTTTTCCTCGGATAATGCCACTAACTATGTAGCGGGGGCACAACATTTAAAGGGAAATTTAAAATGAGAGTAATGATGTACAATCCTGCTAAATCAGCGATCGGTGGCTGGAAGTTTAAAACCCCCCCAGGGCCCACTGGCAAGGGGGTTGAAACAAAGATTAATAGGTACAGTGAAGAGGTGTTTCTTAAAAACAACCGGAAATTTTAATTTAATTGGGGGAATTCGCAGTATTGGTGGAGGCAGAGAATCGGATAATCATCCGCCCTACATGATTATACTCCCAACTCAGACATTTCTGACCCCTTTTCAATATGTGGGGGAAACTGGAAGCTGCACCTATCTATAGAGATAATCCTGAGGGGAAATTGATGAAGATTACAATAATGTGACAGTGTTAAGTGATAAATTTAAGATCTTGAATAAAGTAATTTAAACACTGGTCTAATGTGTGGATAAAGAGTATTTTTTCACTATGTGAACACTTTTATTGTGCGTCGAAGGGGGCGAATCGACAGAATATTCAACCGGGGGAAATTTTGTTAATTTTATAATTTAGCAACCTGAACATTGTGGCCTTTTGGGCAAGGTAGTAACATTGTACCCAGACGCTTTAGGGTGTTGTCAGGAAAAGTCAAAAGGGTTTTGTCGTTCAAAGAGTTTACGTACTATTAATAAATTGATTCCCCTTTGGGAAATTTAAAAAGTATTCAAACAAAAAGTGAATGAAAAACCCCCGGGAAAGTGACGCGAGTGATATTGAAGACACGCTGACCAGGGGGCACCAGAGGAAGAAAGTGTGATCGGGCCTACCAGGAGGCAGCTGTTCAGTCCAACTAAATCAATTAACTGGTTTCCCCGAATCCCTTCAAAAAATATTACCCTGCTCACACTCCAACAGCCGTCAGGTCTCAAAAAACCCTTCGTTTCCATTCCTCCTATCAACACACTCACCCCATGCTTTGGGAAATCCAAGCCCCCCGCCCCAAAAACCCCCTTTACCCCCTCCCTCCAACCTTTTTAGGATGACCCCTCCCCCCCTTCCTTCCCCCACAGTTTTCGTCTCCCAAATCATTCTACTTTGATCCCTTCTCTCTAAATGACCAAACCACTTCAATAACCCCCCTTCATCTTGATAAAATCTTTTGAACTCCCCCCCCTCCCAATTTCCACTCTGAATTTTCTGCATAATATTTAAAAACACATTGCCCTTAACAGGACATCTCCCTGCCTCCAGCCGCCTCCTCGCTGCAATTTGCCCCCCATGTTTCACACCCTTAAAAGTGTTGGTCCACTATCTTTCTTTGTACTTAACAAATCAAAATTGTAAATACACATTGTAACCTTGCAAAAAAAAAATCTTTAGCTTTATCTTTATCCCATGCACACTTACCCACAGACCCTTCTTTCAGTTTTATATATGGTGTCCCTTTTGAGCTCTTCATTCTTTCCATACTTAAGCAGCTGGAACTTATCACCATTGAACATCATGTTGTTCTCCACTGCTCTCTGGACAATCTTGCTTATATCTTCCTACAATTTTTCAGTGTCCTTTACCAAAGTGACTTTCATGCTTATTTTAGTGTCATCTGCAAATAATACAAAACTGTGATGGGTGGTTTTATCTATGTCTGTTATGAGGATAAGAAACAGCAGAGGTGTCAAGACAGTGCCTTGGAGAACTGAGCTTTTACCACGCTGATGCTGGATTTTGTTCTATTTACTACTACTCTTTGTGCTCAAAGTGTTAGGAACTTGAAAATCCATCAGCCTACATTCTCCATAATGCCTACTTCCCTTATTTTGTGTGCACTCACCCCATAATTGCATTTGTCAAATGTCCTTGCAAAATCTGTATATCACATCTGTATTTTGTCTTCAAACACCTCTGTAATTCTGTAATAGTTGTTCGGTAGTTGTTCTAAAACTGTGCTGGTTTGGATTATGCAGATAATGAAGTTTGTAATCTGACATCACTCTTCAAGACTTTTTTTTTAGCTAGTACTCTACTACTTCATTTATGCAGAGGAGTTATGTCTGTACTCTTTAAGGTCTCTGGTATTTCACCTAGATCTAGGCTCTTTCTCCAAAGAATGCTGAGGGCTAGTGGTGCTTTGCACTTTTTATAAATAGGAATTCCATGAATCTGGTCCAGGTGTTGAGTGAGCGGCGTGAGCCATTTTATTAATTCAATGGTATTCTCCACTCTGCTGTCATTTAGTGGTTGCTAACATAATTATATATCAGCAAGGTTAAAGTTAGCAATATTGTTACCTCAGACCATGCTGCATGTCGAGCACCATCCATCTCTCTAGCCAGAGAGTTGTCACCCTCAGCCTGTGAGACATCCCTCCACCTTTGCACCACAGTCAGGACATGTTCCTTCCTGCATGGCTCCCCCACACTCAGTAATGCAGTAGATATGCCCATTTGGGCATTTATACCAATGTCCCTGCCTGAGTCCCATACTTTTCAAAATCATAATCTTCTCACTTTTGCTGATTCCTAAACCCCATAATATTGTTCACTTGCTTTTAGAAGAGCACAAACTTTGGGTTTTCCCAGGTTTGTATCAAATTTTACTGTAGGATCCCATAATTTTTCCAACTCTGCCTTGATTTCCTGAGACTTTCATTACTATTTGTGATCTTTTTTTTTGGAAATTCCAGTAAGCAGGAAGAATCATAAGACGCTGCATTTCACAGCTTACTCATCAACCGCCCTCAGGGAAATAATAGAACTTTTTTGCATAATAAGTTCAAGAACCACCTCCAGTTTGCACCTTAAATGAATTTTAAGTCTAGCCACCTCATGTGAACCTACAGAATGAAGAGTGCAATACCTTGGTGAACCAAGTCTTTTTTCAGAAAAGACTTCAGAATACTGGTTGCCTTTTTTAAGACTTGGGCTTGAAAGTGGATAAGTCCCAGTTCTCCTCCACTGACAAGGATTTGTTTATTATGTCTGTTATTTTTCATTGGAGTTCTGATACTTAGTTTCTCATGTAATTTTCTGATGTGGGATGTGAAGCAGTCAGCAATTTTTTGATCTGTGGATATGAAAATATGATGAAATATTTACTACTTTTGAACTTGTAACTTTCTACAGTCAAGATAATATATAGTGAATATTTTATTGACTTTGTAGGATAAAAGAGCTTTAACTGTCCAAATGTGGATCTACGTTTTCACTGCTAGCACCGAATATTTTGAAAAAAAAAAAAAATAAACAAAGAGGGCAGTTTTCTGTGTATAAGATCCCCAAAATATTCAGGGTCAGTATTTATCAAGATATAAAGCAGAAAATTTGGCACTAGATGTTCACCTGACAGCAACATGGAGTCCTCTGCTTTCAGAAATGTTGCCAATGTACATTTTATTTTCTTTTATATATATATATATATATATAATTTTTATGTTCAGATAATTACAATTTATAGTAGTTCTTGTAATTTTATAGAAAATCTTTGTTCTGACACTAATATAGTAGACCTCGGTCATTAGCCGTAATCTGTTCCAAAGCTCAGCCTAAAACTGAAATGGCCTATAACCAAAATAATATTTCCCCTAAGAATTAATGTAAATATAATTAATCCGTTCCAGACAAAATATCAACAAAAATATTTTTTAAAGATTAATTAACTATAGTTTTACATACACAAAACAATGAGAACTAAATAAAATGACTAAAGAAATGGATAAATGAACATTTAAATCACTATTACATACCTTTATTGAAGGCAGGAGAGAGTATTGTTTGGAGACAGAACAAAATACTCCTTCAATATGACGCTAATATCAACTCTATACAGCTGATTTTTTTTTTTTTATTATTACCACAGCCAATTCCCCCAAGGCAGGGGGGCCCGAAAAGAAAAACTTTCATCATCATTCACTCCATCACTGTCTTGCCAGTTATAAAACTGCAACATTAACACCCCTCCTTCAGAGTGCAGACACTGTACTTCCCATCTCCAGGACTCAAGTCCGCCTGCCGGTTTCCCTGAATCCCTTCATAAATGTTACTTTGCTCACACTCCAACAGCACGTCAAGTATTAAAACCATTTGTCTCCATTCACTCCTATCAAATATGCTCACACATGCTTGCTGGAAGTCCAAGCCCTCGCACACAAAACCTCCTTTACCCCTCCCTCCAACCTTTCCTAGGCCGACCCCTACCCCGCCTTCCCTCCACTACAGATTTATACACTCGAAGTCATTCTGTCTCGTTCCATTCTCTCTACATGTCCAAACCACCTCAACAAGCCCTCCTCAGCTCTCTGGATAATAGTTTTTGTAATCCCGCACCTCCTAATTTCCAAACTCCGATTCTCTGCATTATATTCACACCACACATTGACCTCAGACATGACATCTCCACTGCCTCCAGCCTTCTCCTCGTTGCAACATTCATCACCCATGCTTCACACCCATATAAGAGTGTTGGTATAACTTACTCCTACACTCCCTCTTTACTTCCATGGACAAAGTTCTTTGTCTCCACAGACTCCAAGTGCTCCACTCACCCTTTTTTCCCTCATCAATTCTATGATTCACCTCATCCTTCATAGACCCATCTGCTGACATGTCCACTCCCAAATATCTGAATACATTCACATCCTCCATACTCTCTCCCTCCAATCTGATATCCAATCTTTTGTCACCTAAACTTTTTGTTATCCTCATCACCTTACTCTTTCCTATAATAATAATAATAATAATAGTAATAATAGTTTATTTGAACATGATACAAAGAATTACAATGGGTTATGAGATGTTATGAGGTGTACATGCCAAAAGCCCCTAATATGCAGGGCATTTTGGGCAGACTTAAAATTAACTTAAAACTATGGTAAGAATTTTAGTAAATAGTTTACAATATGAGTATAGTTGAGTATTTAAGCTATGAAATTTGAACATAGTTTAGACATGACATTTTGAAACATAATAATAATAATAAAATTTTGGGCCTTTTATATGCATTGAGTTTTTGCAAGTGTTAGATGGACACGGGGAACATCGAGGAGTGATCTGTGTCTAGTGTTATGGTCATGTGTCCTGTTAAAGTTGGTAAGGAGAAGTTTGAGTGGTGGGTTAATATTTGCATAGAGTGTTCTATGTATGTAATAGGCACAGTAAAAGTATTGATGTCTTGTATGGTGAGTAAGTTTAGATTTTTGAATATTGGTGGAGTATGTTGTCTGGAGTGTGAATTTGTTATCATTCTAACTGCAGCCTTTTGTTGTGTTTATTTAGACATGATACAATGTTGAACAACATGGCTTGGTATAAATGAGGTGTACATGCCAAAATCCCCTAATATGCTGAGCATTGTGGGCATTCTTAAGATTAATTAACAGTAGAATACATGGTAAAAAAATGGTTGAAAATTTTACAAAATAAGTATAGTTGTGTATCTAAGTTGAAAAATTTGGGAATAGTATAAGTTGAACATAAAAATTTTTATTAATTGCAGAAAAGGCAATTAATTGAATGAATCAAAAAAAAAACAATTAGTTGTATTAAATTACAATTTAGTTTTTAAAAATTTTATTGGTGGAGTTTTGTTGTCGGGAGTGTGAATTTGTTATCTTTCTAACTGCACCCTTTTTTGTTGTGTTATTAACCCTTTGAAAATAAATAATTTTTTTCTTATGAAATGATAAAATCTTTTTCCAATCATAACGCCCCCAAAAAATTATGAAATTTGTTAAAACTAAGGGGAGTTATGCTCCCCGAAGTTAGTGGTATCATGACATTTCCCATCGGCGATTTTGCCCTTTGACCCTTTTTTAAAAAAAAATTTCCCAATGTTTTAGTCTACAAAAATTATAGCTATTTTTCCTAGAGTTCCATTTGTTCTATCAATTAAGTATAAAAATTTTGAATTTAAGTTTCAACTACCCAATAAGGTGGTCAGAAATGTTGCGGGGTTTATAGGGTATTATATAAGACAGTTTATATGGTCATTATATAAGTTACACAGGGGTACAAGAGAGTGAATTATTTTTTTGTTAATGTTATAAAAAACAGTTAGGTTTGGGTGAGGTTTTTTTTAGCATTATTTTGAATTAAAGGGTACGGGGTTTTCCCTTGGCAATCACAGGTAATGAATTCAAAATTTTGGGGCCCCTTTTTATATGCTTTTGATTTTTTTTTTTAAGTGTTAGATGGACACGGGGAACATCGAGGGGGTGATCTGTGTCTAGTGTTATGGTCATGTGCCCTGTTAAAGTTGGTAAGGAGAAGTTTGATGGTGGGTTAATATTTGTAGAGTGTTCTATGTTTTAAATAGGCACAGAAAAAAGTATTGATGTCTTGAAAGGGAGTAAGTTTAGATTTTTGAATATTGGTGGAGTATGTTGTCTGGAGTGGGGAATTTGTTATCATTCTAACTCAGCCTTTTGTTGTGTTTTTAAACCCCTTTGGGGGTCGAGAGGCCCTCTCCCAAATTTGTTCTCGGGGTTTAAAAAATTTTCAGAAAAAAGTAAATTTTTTTTTTCTTGTGAAATGATAATCTTTTCCGATCATAACACCACCAAAATTATGAAATTTGATGGAAAACTAAGGGATTATGCCCCGGGTTAGTGGTATCGATGACATTTAAGAAGGGATTTGGCCCCACTTTGAGCCCTATTTTCGGCAAATTCAAACTGGGTTTCTTTTTTCGAGATCGGTGAAAATTATTTCTAGATATGAAAACATCATTTGTATTTTTATTAGGCCTGAACCAAATTGACAGTGGTTAGTACATTGTGGGAGATGGGGAAATATATCTGTCTATGAATTAATTTTTAAAAGTTTTTGGGAGAGAAGGGGTGTTAGATATCACCCCTATAGTTATTCAGGTCTGTTTGTTTCCCCTCCTTTATGTATGGGGGGAACCCCCGCTATTTTTTTAGTAATGATGGGAAGGTAGAGGGTTCATGGATTTGTTAAAGAGTGTTGCAATAATTGGTGAGAGAACTTGAGAAGCTTTTTGTATAAAAGGGGGGTTATTTAAAGGGCTCCTGCCTTGTTTTTTAATTTTTGATTATAAGTGAAACTTCTATTGGGTTGGTCGGGGCTGGAATAGTGTTTGGGAAAGGGGAGTGAGATAGTCGTTTGGGGGGAGTGTTTGAATTGGGGTTTTTTGCCAAACTTTTTTTTCCCATGGTGGAAAAAAAATAAAATTTAGTTTGTTTACTGTTTCAGTAGGTGGGAGTAGGGGTTCATCTGGTTTTGTTAGCTTGATTGTTCTGTTAGTGGATATCTTTTTTGTTCCCAAAATTTCAGATAGGGTTTTCCCGGTCTTTTTTTTTCACCTTTTAAGTTTTTTAATCTGTTCTCCTTTGTACAATTTTTTTTACCTTCTTATCAGGCTGGTTAGGTTTGATGAGTAAAAATTTTGTTTGTTCTCTTGTTATTTTACCCATTCTGTACTGTTTTTTATATACAGTGACCCCGCCATTCGAACGGTCGGGGAGTGAACAAATTGTCATTAGAACAAGAAAAAAAATATCGTCATGTGAACAAAATATCACGATTCGAACAAGTGTGTCCATCACCTGTCACGCCGACTTGGAAACCAGTCCCTCGTTGTTTACACTCGAGAGAACAATACCCTGCACGCTCATCAGACATTTCACACCATTATAAATTGTTTGGAGTTTGTTCATTAAGTGTGAGGCAGTGGTGAGAGGCAGTGATGGTGAACACAGTGGTGCTTGGTAGAGGCAATGGGTAGAGAGGCAGTAGTGGTAGAGGCAGTGGTGGTAGAGGCGGTGGTAGAGGCAGTGGTGAGAGGCAGTGGTGAAAGGCAGTGGTGAGGCAGTGGTGAGAGGCAGTATTGGTAGAGGCAGTGGTGGTAGAGGCATTGGTGAGAGGAGGGGAGAGGCAGTGGGGGGAAAGTGGTGAGTAAACAAGATTAAATAAACGTTTGGGAGTTTTGTAAAAACCAGTTTTGTTGCAACCACCTGACACGTATGATTTCTTCACCCTTTAAAACCACGGGAAGTGACTAATGCAGATAGCATTACAAACTCTGTTTTCTTTATTTTAAACCGCTAAGGAGGAAAGAAGGGGAAGATTTTTTTCCCCCGGCGAGAATGCCCGCTACCACCCCTTCCCAGCCACCACATTCGTAATGACATCATATTTTATTCATTCTAGAGTGTATATCAGGTTTTTATGTTACAGTAGAACGTCATTTAGCACGATAGTTACGTTCCTGGAAAAGTCGTGTTAGATCATTTCGTGTTAAATAATTAAAAGAACTAATGGAAAAATAGGGTTACGTTCCTGGGAGTCCCCAAAAGCCAAACAAGTTTTTTTAGACCAACAGATCTTACACAAAATAAAAGTGAATATGTAATTGTAGTTCATTATCGTGATGTATTATGTTGTTTTTACTGCTTAAGACTACAAATGTAATAGAAATAATAGTATTTACCTTAAATTGTGGGTGCTGGTGTTTGTGGATGATTGTGAAGAGAGTGGAGAGTTATGCTGTGGCCCTACTGGGCTGAGGTGGATAGTAGAAGTTCTTGAACTGAAGTCGATGGTTGAACTGTCTAACTTTAAGTCAGTCAAGCAGTCAGTCGTCAGTCAGTCAGTCAGTCAGTCAGTAAGTCAGTCAAGCCATTCAGTAAGTCAGTCAAGCCATTCAGTAAGTCAGTCGCTTATCATTCAGTAAGTCAGTCAAGCCATTCAGTAAGTCAGTCAAGTCATTCAGAAAGTCAGTCAAGTCATCTCAGTAAGTCAGTCAAGTGCATTCCAGTAAGTCAGTCAAGTCATTCAGTAAGGCAGTCAAGTCATTCAGTAAAGTCAGTCAAGCATTCAGTAAGTCAGTCAAGTCATTGCCAGTAAGTTTCAGTCGTCAAGTCATTCAGTAGCAGTCAGTCAAGCTCATTCAGTAAGTCAGTCAGTCCAAGTCATTCAGTAAGTCAGTCAAGTCATTCAGTAGTCAGTCAGCCAGTCCAGTCAAGTCAGTCAGTCAAGTCAGTCAGTAAGTCAGCCGTCATTCAGTAAGTCAGTCAAGTCATTCAGTAAGTCAGTCAAGTCATTCAGTAAGTCAGTCAAGTCATTCAGTAAGTCAGTCAAGTCATAGTCAGTCAGTCAAGTCATTCAGTCAGTCAGTCAAGTCATTCAGTCAGTCAAGTCATTCAGTAAGGTTCAGAAATCAGTTCAAGTAAGTCAGTTCAGCCGTTTACCAGTCAGTCAGTCAAGTCATTCCCGTCAGTCAGTCAAGTCATCAGTCAGTCAGTCAGTCAGTCAAGTCATTCAGTCAGTCAGTCAACTCATTCAGTCCAAATCAAGCATTCAGTCAGTCAGTCAGTCATTCAGTCAAGTTAGTCGTCCCGTCAGTCAGTCAGTCAGTCAGTCAGTAGTCAAGTCAGTAGTCAGTCAGCGTCAGTCAAATCAGTCAAATCAGCAGTCAAGTCAGTCAGTCAGTCAAGTCAGTCAAGTCCAGTCAGTCAGTCAGTCAGTCACACAAACTTATGTTTACATCTTTATGTGTACAAAGTAACACTCATTACGGCCAGGGTTATGTCTTGTCAATATCTTTTCTTCGAATTCAAGATCAAAACACAATTCCTTTATTCTTCACAAACAGCTGGCTTGAGCAGGACTCTTGACGCGATGAAATACGACGAATGCTGGGATGGTGGGGTCCGTGGTGGCTGGGTAAGGCGGGTGGTGTCTGCTGAACCACAACAGTAGAGTAAAAGACTGCTTGTGAGAATGGTTATTTGTTTTTCCTTCCCACAAACTGTAAGTAAGTTTATTCAGGTATACACAGATACAGTTACGAAGATTATCATACATAGCAGCATATGTGTAGAGAACCTAGGATAACCCAAAAAGTCAGAGTGACAGTATTTCCATTGACTGACTTGGGTTATCCTATGTTCTCTACACATATGCTGCTATGTATGATAATGTATGTAACTGTACTCACCCAATTGTGGTTGCAGGGGTCGAGACTCAGCCCTGGCCCGTGTATCTGAATAAACTTAAATTTGCAGGAAGGAAAAACAAATTCCCTTTTCCTCAAAGCATGAGGATTCTTAGGCAGTAAATAACTATGCGCTCAAAATTTTTCCCCTCCTGCCGAACCTGTAATATCATCTTTACGTTGTGTAAGATGATAATGTGTCGCAAATCTTAAATCGTGCAATACCGGTAACGTGCAACATAATCTCGTGCTAAATGATCGTTCTACTGTATCTCAATTTTCTTTGAAATTCTAGACTTGAACACTTAAACTTTTTCTTGACTTGCTGGAACACTTGTATGCTTACTGGGTGCCATGATTGCTTGGATATTTATCAAAATGCAATGAAAATGAGGAAATGAATGTAAATAAACACAGCGAGCTTCCGATACTTATCGTCCTGCACGTGTACGAACCAAACTGAACGCTGGGAATGCGTGGTGGGTGAGAGTGGCGGGATAAGGATCCCACTGACCAATGGTTAACACGGGGAGCCAATAATTCCCTCCTGCCGAACTGTAATATATCTTTACCTGTAAAATGATAATGTTCGAAATCTTAATTGTCAATATTAAGTGCAACAAACTGTTAAATGATTTACTGTATAGCAAATGGTTACAAATTAAGGAAAAGAATATATAAAAGTTACATTATAAAATTAGGTATGTAGTCACACAATCAATTTTGTGAAACTTAGAGATAGTGAGGTAGCAGTTACTAGAACAATAATGTAATGCACTAACGTAGTCTAAGGATTTGGTCTCTGAGGTTGGTCAGTCTCTGTAAGATTTGCATCTCGAAGGAAGTTGACAGTTCATTTTCATTCGTGATATAGTAAACACGGCCTACATTTGTTTTCCTTACTAGGATTTTCCCATCCCTGTGAAGCACTGGTGGATTTTGTCTTATTCTCACGTTTAAGTTTTCTTACTCTGTATAGTAGGTTCTGACGTTTTTTGTGAGACACTCATTTACATAAACATCTTTTTTGCTCTTATTGATGAAATAAGATCGTTTTTTGTCTTTCGTGTGAAATCTAAGCATAACACTCTGTTTTCTACCTTGGTTGCTAAGGAATCGTGATTCTGTTATCTCTGATGCTGGTACTATTACATTTAAGTGGTCTTTTATGGTCTGAAGAGTAGCAACTTTGCAGTTGGTATGGTTTATGTCATTTTGGAAAGAGTGAACCGCTAATTATTACCGAATTAGATAACTTATCTTGCTCAGTTTTATCTTCTTGGTTAGTAAAATATCGTCAACTGGGTGTGCATATTGTTCTTCCAGTCTATGACCGCATCTTCAATCTTCGTGTTTAGGGATGTTATTTGTCTGTATGGCTGGCTATGACTGATTGGAGGGTCTTTCCAAAATCAGCCATTCCAGCTGATGTAAACTTCTGCTCAAAGCTATGGATCTTGCTTTCAAGGTAGGCTAACTTTGTTTCATGCTTAGATAGTGTTGAATAAAGATTCATGTTCTCCTCAGTTAGGTGGTGATGTATGACTTAAGAGTGACAGGATCATTTGTCATACCTGAGATCGTTTCAAATGGATCAAATCCTCTGAAGGCAGTGTGGTTGAGGAGATTCACCTGATTGGTGTTGTTGCTGTCCTGTCGCCTTGGATGCTGGTTGAGGGAGAGTCAGCCATTGTTGTTGTTGACATGTCGCCTGGGGTGGTGGTGGAGGGGGTGGATGAATCGCCAGCGTCCTGCTGGGTAGTCATGTGAAATAGTTGAGTTCTTGGTAATTTCTTGCTGTTCTTTTTGTTGTTCTTCTGTTATTAGGTCTCACAGTAGTACAGGGTGTTGTAGTTATGACAGAGAAGCTATAGTTGCTTAGGCTTGGGGTAGTGTTCGTTTGGCAACAGGCTGTGTTTTGGGTTTAAATGGCACCTCCACTTGGATCGACATTTTTCAAGTTGATGGTCTTACTGTTGATATTCTTGAGTCATTCTGGGTTCTACGTGCGTTATGCAGCGATTGTAATTAGGCCATCATAGAAGCGATGGCTCTGGCTGGAGAAAAATTACAGAGCTTGGGTGCCACTGAAGAACCTGGAACTTGAGTCCCAATTTCTTTTCCAGGAGGTATTTCTTCACACTAAGGCCAAACACCCAGTGAACCATTCCACGAAAATGTCCTTAGTGATAAACCTTGTTTTTAGCCTTCCAATACACACAAAATTATTCGTGTTAACATTGTGTTTCTTGAAGGCTCTGAGATTTTCTGAGTGATACACCAGTAAAGGCTTCACTTTCAAATCACCACTGGATTAGCCCCAACATGAGAGTTAGCCTGTCTTTCATAGGCTTGTGTCCTCTCAGTGCCTTTTCCTCCGAGTAATGAAGGTCCTGTTTGGCATTTTCTTCCAAAACAGGGGTGTTTATCACAATTAAACACTTGTTCGGGTTCAATTTTAGTGTCTACGAACCCCCTTAATTCCTGCACAAATTTTTCAGCTGCACGTTTGTCTGAGCTGGCTGCCCACCATGCCTCACAACACTGTGTATGCCATATGTTTCTTAAATTCAAACCAGCCTTTGCTGGCTTTAAAATCACCACATCCCCACTGGTTGCAGTCATTGTCTTGACAAGATCTCAGCTGCCTTGCCTTTTATAAATTATCGCCGGGGGAAAACTATCACCCCATCTGTTTTTATTGATCCACACCCCCAACAACTTCTCAACCTCATCCACTGTTTTCACCATTTTTCGTTAACATATCAACCCCTTTTTTCAATATTAGCTTCCTTGATTTCTTTTTTTCCCGGATAGAGGTGATAGTAGATTTTTTTTGTTGTACATCCTGGCAAGCTCACTCACACGTATGCCACCCCATATTTTTCTACAATCTCCTTCACTTTAATGGTTTTCCCTTTTACTTTCTTTACCAGGGGGGCCACTGGGGAACTTTTTGATCCATGGGGACTTATTTCACAGTGAAAACCCCAAAAAACCCCAATAAACACAATGGTAAACAATGGTAAACAATGCTGGACTGGCGTCCGGGGTGGCGAGGCGTAAGCCCCAGGCAGGGGACAGGTCTGGTACGGACCGAAAACGAGGGAAACATTGACCAAAAAAAGTGCTCAAACACAAATAAAACCAAATTTTCCCCGGAACACCAAACACAAGGGACCACTGATATAAAAAAATCTGCAAAGTCACTGTTTTAATGGGAAAAATTCGGTCTCGGTTTTTTTTTTCTCATTATGCACTGTGTGCTGCAGGATTTGTTTTATGTGGTGCATTTTTCCACATAGATGTATTCTCTCATATTAGGCCCAAATTTACCGCCACAGTTATTGAGGAGCTGAGCCGGCGTAGAACTATGGTTTGTTCCTCAACCCAAAGCCATAGAACTACGGCAGGACCCTGAAAGGGTTAAGGATAATATTAAACTAGAGTTTTCATGGTTGTGTTCATTATCTGTCAAGGTTTTTTTTTGGATTTTTGAAATCATAACATGGTTAAAAACAAACCACGGTATTGGGGATTGAACCTGGGAAGTGAGTCGTAAACTCCGGCCCCCGCTTAAGCCATTGGGTCATGGAAAAAAGATTCATCCAACTAGGTATATACATTAGACCGTCATTTAAGACGGTAGTTACGTTCTGAAAACGCTGTGTTGGAAAATGTTGGGGTGAACTGAAGAACTTAGGGAAAAATAGGTTACATTCTGGGGGCCCCAAAAAGTCAAACAACTTTTTTTAGGCCTCCACATCTTACAAAATAAAAGTGAATATGCAATTGTAGTTCATTTTCATGATGTATTATGTTTTTACTGTTTAAAGGGGTTTAAAATAAAAATTTAATAGTATTTTTAAATTGTGGGTCTGGGGTGGATGATTGGAGAGTTATGCTGGGCCCCCAACGGGGGGGGAGGTGGATGGTAGAGGTTCTGGTAGGGGAAGTCGATGGTTGTACTGGAGTGTGATAAATTTTAAAAGGGATTCCCTTTTGTTTTACCCTAAAACATTATAAATTTTGATTAAGGATGGGGCTGCTCTGAACCGTTTGGGGGCCCTTTTTTCAGAAAAAAAGTCTAACTTAGTCATTCATTCAGTCAGTCTAGTCGAATTTTCATTCAGTCACACAAACTCATGTTTACCTCATTTTTCACAAAGTGACTTGCATCTTAAAAGCCACAGGTTATTCTTATCTAAATTCTTTTTCTTTTTAATTTAAGACTTAAATGCTTATACCTTTTCTTGCCACTTTGAGCAACACTGGTATGCCTACTGGGTGTCATGATTGTTTGGCAGATACAAGATGGGAATTAAAAGTAAAACAACCCCAAACACAGCAAAATTTTTAGGAGAGAAGGGAACTGGACACGATGAAGGGAAAGCTGGATGGTGGTGTCAGGGGGGGAGGGGGATGGCGGGAGGTTCCTCCGCGATCCACAAAAAGCAGCCCCCTTTAGGAAAAGAGAAATTTTTCCCCCCCACAAACTGAACTGTGTTAAATTAATTTTACAAAGTGTTGTATAAAATTGTGCCACAATTCTTCAGTTGGGGCATAACTGAAGGCCAAATAAACTTGTGTAAATGAGGCTACTGTACACCATAAGGGGGTTAGGATATTCCCCCCTGTGACCAAAAACAAGTTTTACAACTCGTTGAGTTCAATCCCCACCCATACCATGGTTTGTAGGAAAATTTTTTACCCTTGCTCATGCTTCATTGTTTTAGCTTTTTGATTTGGTACCTAAAAAAAAAATTAATTTTTTTTTTTTTTACTTTTTAACTTTTTAAAATTTATATTTTTTTGTTTCTAGATTTGGGTCTGGTTTAGAGTTTTGCCCTGAGCAGAGAGAAGAAGCTGTGGATCAGCCATGGATTCGCAGTGTTGATGGCAAGAAGTACGTATTTGGCTAATCTTGGTCATTCATGATAGAATACATTACCTGGGTATACAGGGAACCCCGGTTTAAAAGGCCCCAACGTGCGAGGTTTTCAAAATATGAAAAGTCCCTTTTTTTTTTTTTTCTTCCAGATTTTAAGGGAATTTCCCCGAGGAGCGGGGCCCAAGGGAGGTTTTGACGCTGGTGAGGGACTCTTTTTCTTTCTAGGAATTAGACCGTTGTTTTTTGGGGTATCTTTTTTTAAATTCAAAATATGATGGAAAGATGCTTTTTTTAAGTACACCAAAAATTTTAAAAAAATTGGACCATAAATAACAGAGTTCACTTTTTTGCCGTTAGCCGCCCCTTAGCGGTATATTTTTTTATGGTTTTTTGGTTGTATTCTCGTTTTTTTTTGGCTCATTTTGAATGGAAATATATTACAGAAATAAATATGAATTTGATTAATTTCTACAAAAAAACCTTTTTAAAATTTAGCTCAAAGTAGCAGAAATGTTATATTCTTTGGCAATGTTCAACAGAAAAAATACCTGTCCGACTGGCCATACAATAACGAGTCATGAATGGGTTGACATTTTTTAACAATTTTACAATAATGCAGTAGTCTGCCTAACAGAAAAATCTTCTTTTTTTGTGTGAATAAAAATTAAAAATGGTAATCAAGAGATTATTATAAGAATACGTACGTACGTATAATAAATAATAAATACAATGGAACCCCGAAGCTTTCCAATCCGTTCCAGGGCTAGTCCTAAAGTCGAAGCAATATTTCCCATAAGAAAAATGTAAATCCAATTAATCCTTTTCCAGGGGAAGTCCTGCTGTCAGGAAGCATGACAAAATATGACACTATTATCAACTCTACAGCTTATTTATCTATCAAAATTATCTAATATGACATAATAAACAATATAAATAAAAAAAAACCTGATATACCCCTCTAAAATGAATAAAATATTTGTCAGAAGATGTGGTGGCGGGGGACGATGGTGGTCGTGGGGCACTCTTGCTCCAGCTATGAAGAAGTCTTCCCATTCTTTCTTCCTTCAGACATGTTAGTATAAGGGAAAACTGAGTTTATAATGCTAACTGCATTAGATCACTTCTTTCATAAGAAAACCGTAATGTAGAAATGAAATGGTGTATGTACACCATTTACATACCTTTGCAGAAGATAGGCAGAGCGGCTTATGCTGTCAGGAGTTTATTTTGTTTCATCCTTTTTCTATTGCTTAATTGCTACACTTTGTCACTGAACTTTACTGCTTTAACCCTTAAACTGTCCACACGTAGATCTACGTTCACTCCGCGCACTGCTCCGAATATTTTAAAAAAAAAAAAAAAATAGTTTTTTTTTTTTAAAAATGAAGAGCGCATTATTATAAACAGGATAGGCTAAAAAAAAAAAAAATTTAGGGCCAATACTTACCGAGATATAAGCCCGACACAGTTGGGCTGGATGCTCACCTGACGGCAACAAGTCCTGCCGCTTGCAGAAGTAATGCCGATATATTTTTTTCTAGTTTTTATTTTAATTTATACAATTTTTTATGTTCTGGTAATTACAATTTATAATAGTTCTTGTGATTTCATAGCCAATCTTTGTTCTAACACTAATATTAGGTACTGAAATAGTACTCAAATAGTCACAATGACACCAACAGGTGAACAATTTCACCTGCCTTGGTCATTTACTATTGTCTATAAATATATACAAAGTATTTATAGGTCCCAGCAATATTTTAGACATCCTGGAGATATATGAAACTCCTGAAGAATGGTGTTATGACAATTGTCATATAACTACTGATAAGGCAGTGACATTGATGAATGAATGTGTGCAAGGAACCCTAGCTTTGTTTTCACTGTCTGTACGTCTATCTGTCTATCTATCTATCTGTCTATCTATCTGTCTGTCTGTCTATCTATCTGTCTGTCTATCTATCTGTCTATCTATCTGTCTATCTATCTGTCTATCTATCTGTCTATCTGTGTTTCTATCTATCTGTCTAGCTCGGCTTATCTGTCTTTGTTTGCCTGCCTATGTGTGCCTGGAGTATAATATGAAACTCCTTGACGAATGGTGTTATGACAAGTGTCAGGATAACACTGACAGCCCAGTGACATTGATGAATGAATGTGGGCAGGGAACCCGCTTGTTTTCACTGTCTATCTGTCTATCTATCTGTCAATCTGTCTATCTGTCTGTGTCTCTGTCTAGCTCTGCTTATCTGTCTTTCTGTCTGCCTGTGTGTGCCTGGAGTATATGAAACTCCTTGAAGAATGGTGTTATGACAAGTGTCAGATAACACTGACAGCCCAATGACATTGATGAATGGGAGCAGGGAACCCTCTCCTTGTTTCCAGTGTCTATCTGTCTGTCTGTCTGTCTAGCTCTGCTTATCTGTCTTCCGTCTGCCTGTGTGTGTCTTTCCGTCTGCCTGTGTTGTGTGTCTTTCCGTCTGCCTGTGTGTGTGTGTGTGTTCTTTCCGTCTGCTTGTCTCAGTCTGGAGTGCGGCTCGTAAGCCAACAGGTATTATACGCGATGCAGAAGTGACAATGCCAATGCGTATTACTTGCCAGTCATGCGTATTATGTCTTATTTCTACAAGCATTGTATAGGACTTTGCCTGAAATTTTAAGTTATCCTAGGTAATTTACACTATGTATAATAACTGTACTTATGTGTACATGTAGAGAGAGCGAGATATTACAGATATATATATAGATAGACAGAGATATAGACAGATACAGAGATATAAGACAGATAGATATAGACAGATATAGACAGAGATATAGACAGATATAGACAGCGATATAGACAGAGATATAGACAGATATAGACAGAGACAGCCAGAGACAGCCAAAGCCAGCCTGCCGAATATATAACATAAAAAAGAAGGAACACTGCAGAAGGCCTACTGGCCCATGCAAGGCAAGTCCATGTCACCCCCCAACTTAGACCAATGACCCACCTAGTCAGGTCACATCCTCTGAAGGAAGGAGCACAGCATCAGACCTAGTACACAAGTTAGTCAGGTCCAACTCACACCCACCCACAGCCACTCATGTATTTATCGAACTTATTTTTACTTTCCTCTTATAAGGGGAGTGTTAATGCGACATGACATCAGTGAATCCATGGTGTTTGCCACATTATTTGCTCTAGCTGGTGCTCAATTGAACTAGTTCTCCCACAAGGTACTAAGTGGTCCCAGATTTTTTTAATACTGCGCACACTGAGGGCGCAGACCATTCTCTCATGTCTAGGCGACTCAGGCCTATTGCACTAAATTTGAAGGAATGAAAATAAAACGTAGATCTACGTTCGGAGCAGTACGCGTACAAACGTATATCTACGTGTGGACAGTTTAAGGGTTAAACTGCACAACTTGTGCCTGTGCTGGCATGCAGGAACACATTAAAATCATTAAGAGTGTGTTATTAGTCTTGACGCCATAGTACTATATTAATAATAATCACTTTGAGGTGCATCAACCCTTTGAGGGTTTCGGCCATACTAGTACGGCTTACGCGCCAGGGTTTTCATCGTACTAGTACGCCTAAATTCTAGCGCTCTCAAATCAAGTGGAAACAGGCTGGTAGGCCTAGATGTGAAGAATGGGTCTGTGCAGTCAGTGTGCGCAGTATAAAAAATCCTGCACCACACAGTGCATAATGAGGGAAAAAAAACTGACCGTGTTTTTGGTTCAAAACAGTGACTTTGCAGTCTATTTTTGTATAGTTATGCTTGTATTCTCGTTTTCTTAGTCTCATTTGATAGAACGGATGATATATTACAGAAATAGAGATAATTTTGACTAGTTTCACGATGGCAAGTACAGTGGTACTCGAGTTACGATGGTCCCCAAAATCGCCCTTTATGTAAGTTTATTTTTTAAATGCTTTTATAGGTATATTTTTGGGGGTGTAAAAGGACTAGTCTATTTTACATTATTCCTTATGGGGATAAATTTGTTTGGTAATGGCACTTGAACAGCATTCTCGAACGAAAAAATATCGTAACTCGAGGTACCACTGTACCTTGAAACTGAGCGCAAAGTAGTGAAAATGTTCGATTTTTGCCGATGTTCAAGAGTAAACAAATCACGCCATGCGTCCAATACACATCAACTGGGTAGTCTAATATTCTTGCACAAGTGTGCTGATATTATTTATACCATTTATTATTATTTTTACAATGATGCAGTTGTATACATAACAGTAAATCTTTTATTTTTTGTGAGAATAAAAATTCAAAATGGAAAGCAAAAGTAATGTAAAAGAGGCCTGGAGACGTGACTAATGAACAGATAAAATGTTATTTGAGTGCCAGGAATTTCTGTCTCATTTATTCTGGACCCTATTTTGAAATTGGCATCTTTTGAAATTTGTGTGAAATTGGCCAAATTGCGAATTTCTGACCACCTTATTGGGTAGTTGAAATCGGTAAATTGGCTGTTTCTTGTACTCAATTGATAGAACAAATGGAATTCTAGCGAAATAGCTATAATTTTAGTAGACTGAAACATTGGAATTTGCTGAAAATAGGGCTCAAAGTGGGCGAAATCGACGATGTGTAAATGTCATCGATTCCGGTAACTTCGCGAAAGCATAATTCTGTTAGTTTTCGGTCAAATTTCATAATTTTGGTATCGTTGTGATCGGAAAAAGATTCTCTATCATTTCATAAGAAAAAATAATTTTTTTTTTCTCGAAAAATTTGCGACCCTGAGAACGAGTTTGGGAGAGGGCCTCGCGACCCCCAAAGGGTTAAATGTTAATATGGACATTTTGCTTAATCCATCTATGATATTTTATATAATAAACATGCTACATAACATATAAACATATAAATTAACATAAATATGAGATGTTTTTCCAGTCGGCTTGATGGAGTGAACAAAAACCATTTGTGTCCGGGCTGGTAACCAACAACTGGTTTGTTTGCAAAACTTGGGACACTCATGTACTCATTTTCTCTCTCATGTATTCATTTAATCTTGCTTACTCACCTCTCACTCTACTTTAAGACTACAAATATTTTTAAGGTAAGCAATGAGTGTACTGTACAGTGGACCCTCGCTATTCGAACACTCCAAATTCGCCCTTTTATGTAAGTTTATTATTTTAAGTGCTTTTATAAGTGTATTTTTGGGGGTCTGAAACAGACTAATCTAATTTACATCATTCCTTATGGGAATAAATTCGTTTGGTAACAGCACTTGAACAGCATTCTGGAATGAAGAATGTTCGAAAGTCGGGGGTCCACTGTACAGTGGACCCCCGGTTAACGAAATTAATCCATTCCAGGAACTATTTCTTAACCCGAACCTTTCGTAATCCGAACCCTTATTTCCCATAAGAAATAATGTAAATACAATTAATCCGTTCCACAAAAAAATATTCACACAAAATATAATATAAATAACATTTACTTACCTTTATTGAAGAGACTTGCAGGCATCTGGAAGATAAGAAGGATGACAGGGGTAGGGTGTTAGTGGTTGGAAGGGGAATCCCCCTCCAAAAGGACTTCAGGTAACAAGTCCCTCTCTGGGGTTACTTCCTTTCTTTTTCTTTTAATGCATACCTACTACACTCCCTGCATGCCTGCTACACTCCCTGCATGCCTGCTACACTCCCTGCATGAATGCTACACTCCCTGCATGCCTGCTACACTCCCTGCATGCCTGCTACACTCCCTGCATGCCTGCTACACTTCCTGCATGAATGCTACACTCCCTGCATGAATGCTACACTCCCTGCATGAATGCTACACTCCCTGCATGAATGCTACACTTCCTGCATGAATGCTACACTCCCTGCATGAATGCTACACTCCCTGCATGCCTGCTACCACTGGGGTGCCACTAGGAAGCATCTTTGGACCCCTGGTGACTTATTTCACAGTGACAATCACTATATACCACCAAAAAAGACACCAAATGTATTGTGAATGTTTGAAAGAGCGCGCTAGGTAATCTTCTCTCAATGGTAAACAACGCTTCACTGGCGGGCATCCTGCGTCCTGCGCAGGCGCGGAGCAGGCAGACAGGTCTAATATGTTTCGCTATCCGAGCTTTTTTCGCTATCTGAGAGCGAAAAAAGCTTTGTTAAGCGATTTTTTCGTTATCTAAACCTTTCGTTAGCCGGGGGTCCACTGTATATGCATTTTATCGCTTTAGGGCACTTTAAATACCTAGTATATAATATGTGAGTGGGGTAGGCAGATGGGGGTTACATACCTACCACACTTTGATTCCTCCACCACTGCCTCGCAACATCGGCTTCCTTGATTTCTTTTTTCTTCGGCAGGATAGAAGTGATTGTTGATTTGTTTTTGCCATACATCCTGGTAAGTTGTAGCAGTGGCACTCAATCAACAAGCACCAAACACAATGAATTAGTATACTATTGTGAAATGTTTGGATGAGTGCGGAGGATAATGTTCACTCGAGGATAAATAAAGCCATACTGACTCACGAAGCCTGCATGGGGAGGCGAACAGGTCTGATACGCGGGACGAAACATGGAGCACATTGTGAAACTCGGGACAAAATTTAGCCAAAAAACGGTTCTAAACT
>WNWK01029514.1:0-24347 GCA_009830355.1 Cherax destructor
TAGTACTACAACTATCTCCACTTCTAGTATCACTACTAGTACTACAACTATCTCCACTTCTGGTATCACTACTAGTACTACAACTATCTCCACTTCTAGTATCACTACTAGTACTAACTATCTCCACTTCTAGTATCACTACTAGTACTACAACTATCCCCACTTCTAGTATCACTACTAGTACTACAACTATCCCCACTTCTAGTATCACTACTAGTACTACAACTATCTCCACTTCTAGTATCACTACTAGTACTACAACTATCTCCACTTCTAGTATCACTACTAGTACTACAACTATCTCCACTTCTAGTATCACTACTAGTACTACAACTATCTCCACTTCTAGTATCACTACTAGTACTACAACTATCTCCACTTCTAGTATCACTACTAGTACTACAACTATCTCCACTTCTAGTATCACTACTAGTACTACAACTATCTCCACTTCTAGTATCACTACTAGTACTACAACTATCTCCACTTCTAGTATCACTACTAGTACTACAACTATCTCCACTTCTAGTATCACTACTAGTACTACAACTATCTCCACTTCTAGTATCACTACTAGTACTACAACTATCTCCACTTCTAGTATCACTACTAGTACTACAACTATCTCCACTTCTAGTATCACTACTAGTACTACAACTATCTCCACTTCTAGTATCACTACTAGTACTACAACTATCTCCACTTCTAGTATCACTACTAGTCTACAACTATCTCCACTTCTAGTATCACTACTAGTACTACAACTATCTCCACTTCTAGTATCACTACTAGTACTACAACTATCTCCACTTCTAGTATCACTACTAGTACTACAACTATCTCCACTTCTAGTATCACTACTAGTACTACAACTATCTCCACTTCTAGTATCACTACTAGTACTACAACTATCTCCACTTCTAGTATCACTACTAGTACTACAACTATCTCCACTTCTAGTATCACTACTAGTACTACAACTATCCCCACTTCTAGTATCACTACTAGTACTACAACTATCCCCACTTCTAGTATCACTACTAGTACTACAACTATCCCCACTTCTAGTATCACTACTAGTACTACAACTATCCCCACTTCTAGTATCACTACTAGTACTACAACTATCCCCAATATTAGTACTACATCTATCATTACTAGAATTACTAGTATCTCTACTAGTACTACAACTACGATCACTAGTACTACGACTATCGCCACTTCTAGTATTACTAAGACGGTTCCCTGAGCATCAGAGAACCGTACTAGTATTCAATTCATCTTCAAAAACAGATTCAACTCTCAAAAATACCCAAAAACAATAGTTACTCCTCCACTGACAAAACTTTTGCAAAACTCGTATAAAATCCCAAATTTTCATAATTGAGTTACTCTACAGTGACGACTACACTCTAGCGACCTTCTCTGATACTCATAGCAAAACCTGGCCAAAAATATGATTTTTTCATATCCCCAACTTACAAAAAAACAGAAATTGTAAAATGTAAACAGCTGGGCCGCAAAAACTTGGCAGTCAAGCTGACATCTATCAGATGCTCTTAATTCCAGCGTAACTATTTAAATCCTATATATGATATTAATGGGAATATAAAGTTGTCACAGTGACTAGCAGACATTGCCTCTTCTTACGGAAAACTTTAATATTTGAACTACGATTATACAAAATGATTTCTACAAAGCGCGTTCTGTGTGCTGTGTTTGCTGCTGTAGCACTGGGTGCTACGTGGATGATGATAAACAGCTACCTCGGGGAACTTGTAGATGACCTAACGCTGAAACATGAGCTCCTCCGCATAGAGGTGTTGCGCGAAGTCTAGGGCAGTAAGAGCTGGTGGAATCTCCTTTACGACGAGCCATCACAGGTGATCCCGGAGTTAAAGAGATGCGAGTGGCCTGTAGTTGGCCCTTTCGTTACGGCTTATAAAGCCTACAGCGAGATACCAGCTCTTGTGGAAAGGCTTGAAACTCTGAAAGACAACAATGAGAGTTCGTTTGTTCCAGCGATGGTTCTGTACGGATTGGATTTCCTACTTGGTGCAATTCTTCATTACCTGATGGCGTGGTCTGACCCACAGGTCTCTGACGAGGTCGAGGTTAGTGAAGACGAGGTCGTGGAGGAGGAAGTCCGCCAGGTCGTGGAGGAGGAGGAGGTCCGCCAGGTCGTGGAGGAGGAGGAGGTCCGCCAGGTCGAGGAGGAGGAGGTCCGCCAGGTCGTGGAGGAGGAGGAGGAGGTCCGCCAGGTCGTGGAGGAGGAGGAGGAGGTCCGCCAGGTCGTGGAGGAGGAGGAGGAGGTCCGCCAGGTCGTGGAGGAGGAGGAGGAGGAGGAGGTCCGCCAGGTCGTGGAGGAGGAGGGGTCCGCCAGGTCGTGGAGGAGGGAGGGAGGTCCGCCAGGTCGAGGAGGAGGAGGTCCGCCAGGTCGTGGAGGAGGAGGAGGAGGAGGTCCGCCAGGTCGTGGAGGAGGAGGAGGGAGGAGGTCCGCCAGGTCGTGGAGGAGGGAGGAGGGGGGAGGTCCGCCAGGTCGTGGAGGAGGAGGAGGAGGTCCGCCAGGTCGAGGGAGGGAGGAGGTCCGCCAGGTCGTGGAGGAGGTCCGCCAGGTCGTGGAGGAGGAGGAGGAGGTCCGCCAGGTCGTGGAGGGAGGAGGGGAGGAGGTCCGCCAGGTCGTGGAGGAGGAGGAGGAGTCCGCCAGGTCGTGGAGGAGGAGGGAGGAGGTCCGCCAGGTCGTGGAGGAGGAGGAGGAGGTCCGCCAGGTCGTGGAGGAGGAGGGGGAGGAGGTCCGCCAGGTCGTGGAGGAGGAGGAGGAGGTCCGCCAGGTCGTGGAGGAGGAGGTCCGCCAGGTCGTGGAGGAGGAGGTCCGCCAGGTCGTGGAGGAGGAGGAGGAGGTCCGCCAGGTCGTGGAGGAGGAGGAGGAGGTCCGCCAGGTCGTGGAGGAGGAGGAGGTCCGCCAGGTCGTGGAGGAGGAGGAGGTCCGCCAGGTCGTGGAGGAGGAGGAGGTCCGCCAGGTCGTGGAGGAGGAGGAGGTCCGCCAGGTCGTGGAGGAGGAGGTGGTCCGCCAGGTCGTGGAGGAGGAGGAGGTCCGCCAGGTCGTGGAGGAGGAGGAGGTCCGCCAGGTCGTGGAGGAGGTGGAGGTCCACCAGGTCGTGGAGGAGGAAGACCCTGACGATGGGGAAGAAGACATTGTGGTCGATGATGAACCTGCCAATTCACTACAGGATAATATTAATCCAGTATTTGAAAAATATTACCCAGGCCTCTTTGTCAATAATATACCTGGTTTCTACAGCTACAAGCAGTTGTGGGACGTCTTTGACCAGTCGGGAGGACTAGTCAAGCTTGATCTATGTCAAGGAGTTAATGGCCGTAACAACTATGCCTTCGCATTCTTCTTAACCAAAAAACATCGAGACAAAGCCCTAAATGGTGACAGGTATAAGGTGTTCCGCCCCAGAGGGAATAAACAATGGGGAACCTTTCAAGTTGATGTACTCCGTTCTGCAGGACATCCTGACCTGGATACGAAAGCCGCAAAAAATTATTATTACTGAGCCAAGTGATCCCGAACTCAGAGGATTCCGGAAAAATAAACCTCGTGAAACACACGAGGCTTCAAAACAGTAACTTACGCCAAGTGAAATGTTTATTAAAGAAAACCGAAGACAACGTTAAAAAAGGCGGTTCCGTTTCCGATCCCAGGCGGCATTGCATAGCAATAAAAATATAGTATAAAGTCCTATGACGTGAACATGTCAATTTGTGATTGTAATAACCTATGTAAACTAGCAATGAAATAAAATATTTGTATTTGTATTTGGAAGAAAGTATAGTTTCTGGGTAATATTAAGTTATAGAAGTGTGAGTGTGTGTGTGTGAGTGTGTGTGTGTGAGTGTGTGTGTGTGTGAGTGTGTACTCACCTATTTGTACTCACCTATTTGTGGTTGCAGGGGTCGAGTCATAGCTCCTGGCCCCGCCTCTTCACTGATTGCTACTAGGTCCTCTCTCTCCCTGCTCCATGAGCTTTATCAAACCTAGTCTTAAAACTATGTATGGTTCCTGCCTCCACTATGTCGCTTTCTAAGCTATTCCACTTCCTGACAACTCTATGACTGAAGAAATACTTCCTAACATCCCTTTGACTCATAGGAGTCTTCAACTTCCAATTATGACCCCTTGTTTCTGTGTCCCCTCTCTGGAACATCTTGTCTCTGTCCACCTTATCTATTCCTCGCAGTATTTTATATGTCGTTATCATGTCTCCCCTAACCCTCCTGTCCTCTAGTGTCGTCAGGCCGATTTCCCTTAACCTTTCTTCGTAGGACAATCCCCTTAGCTCTGGGACTAGTCTTGTTGCAAACCTTTGCACTTTCTCTAATTTCTTGACGTGCTTGACCAGGTGTGGGTTCCAAACCGGTGCTGCATACTCCAGAATGGGCCTGACGTATATGGTATACAGAGTCTTGAATGATTCCTTAGTGAGGTATTGGAACGCTATTCTTAGGTTTGCCAGCCGCCCGTATGCTGCAGCAGTTATCTGATTGATGTGTGCCTCAGGAGATGTGCTCGGTATTATACTCACCCCAAGATCTTTTTCTTTGAGTGAGGCTTGCAGTCTTTGGCCACCTAGACTATACTCTGTCTGCGGTCTTCTTTGCCCTTCCCCGATATTCATGACTTTACATTTGGCAGGGTTAAATTCAAGGAGCCAGTTACTGGACCAGGCTTGCAGCCTGTCCAGGTCTCTTTGTAGTCCTGCCTGATCCTCGACTGATTTTATTCTTCTCATTAACTTCACATCATCTGCAAACAGGGACACTTCTGAGTCTATCCCTTCCGTTATGTCATTCACATATACCAAAAACAGTACAGGTCCTAGGACTGACCCTTGTGGAACTCCACTCGTCACAGGTGCCCACTCTGACATCTCGTCACGTACCATGACTCGTTGTTGCCTCCCTGTCAGATATTCTCTGATCCATTGCAGTGTTTTTCCTGTTACGTGTGCCTGATCCTTTAGCTTTTGCATTAACCTCTTGTGAGGAACTGTGTCGAACGCCTTCTTGCAGTCCAAAAAATGCAGTCTATCCACCCTCTCTCTCGTGTCTTACTTCTGTTACCTTATCATAAAACTCCAGTAGGTTTGTGACACAGGATTTTCCTTCCCTGAAACCGTGCTGGTTGTCGTTTATAAGCTTGTGTCTTTCTAGGTGCTCCACCACTCTCCTCCTGATGATCTTCTCCATGACTTTGCATACTATACACGTCAGTGACACAGGTCTGTAGTTTAATGCCTCGTGTCTGTCTCCTTTCTTAAAAATTGGGACTACATTTGCCATCTTCCACGCCTCAGGTAGTTGCCCAGTTTCAATGGATGTGTTGAAGATTTGTGTTAGTGGCACACACAACATCTCTGCTCCTCTCTAAGGACCCAGGAGAAATGTTGTCCGGTCCCACCGCTTTTGAGGTATCGAGTTCACATAGCAGCTTCTTCACCTCCTCCTCGGTTGTGTGTATTTCATCCAGCACTTGTTGGTATACTCCCTATTCTGAATTCCTGGAGTCCTACCTGTCTCCTGTGTAAATACTTCTTTAAATCTCATGTTGAGCTCCTCACATACCTCTTGGTCGTTTATTGTGAACTCCCCACCTTCCTTTCTCAGCCTGATTACCTGGTCCTTGACTGTTGTTTTCCTCCTGATGTGGCTATACAACAGCTTCGGGTCAGACTTGACTTTTGATGCTATATCATTTTCATATTGTCGCTGAGCCTCCCTTCTTACCTGTGCATATTCGTTTCTGGCTCTTCGGCTAATCTCTTTATTTTCCTGGGTCCTTTGTCTTCTGTACTTTTTCCATTCTCTATTACACTTACTTTTTGCCTCCCTACACCTCTGGGTGAACCAAGGACTCGTTCTGGTCTTCCCATTACTTCTGTTTCCCTTGGGGACAAACCTCTCCTCTGCCTCTTTGCATTTGGTTGTCACATATTCCATCATTTCTTTTACTGGTTTTCCTGCCAATTCTCTCTCCCACTGAACGTCTTGTAGGAAGTTCCTCATGCCTGTGTAGTCCCCCTTTTGTAGTTTCGTTTCTCCCTTCCTATTCCTGCTCCCCTCTCCACTTGTAGCTCAACTATATAATCAAAACACAGAACCAAATGATCACTAGCTCCAAGGGGCCTTTCATACGTGATATCCTCGATGTCCGAACTACTCAAGGTGAATACTAGGTCCAGTCTTGCTGGATCATCCCCACCTCTCTCTCTGGTAGTGTCTCTAACATGTTGATGCATGAGGTTTTCCAGTACCACATCCATCATCTTGGCTCTCCATGATTCAGGACCCCCATGGGGCTCTAGGTTTTCCCAATCAATCTCTTTGTGATTGAAATCACCCATAACTAGTAACTTTGCTCTCCCCATGTGGGCTCTTCTGGCTACCTCGGCTAGTGTGTCTACCATTGCTCTGTTGCTCTCGTCGTATTCTTCTCTTGGCCTCCTGCAGTTCTGTGGTGGGTTGTACATTACAGCAATTATCACCTTATGGCCCTCAGACTGAATTGTTCCTACTATGTAGTCCCTTTCACCCATTCCATCCATTCCTTCCACTTCCTCAAATCCCCACCTGTTCTTAATGAGCAGTGCAACTCCTCCTCTCCCTCTGCTCCCTCTATCTTTCCTGAGGATTTGATATCCGGTGGGAAGATTGCATCTGTTATCATCCTGGTGAGTTTCGTTTCTGTGAGTGCTATTATGTCTGGGGATGTCTCCTTTATTCTTTCATGCCACTCCTCACATTTATTTGTTATACCATCTGCATTTGTATACCAAACCTTTAACTTCTTTTCTAAAACCGTAGTCTGGGGGTATGTTGGGGTTGGGAAAGTGGGAGATCTGATGGGGAACTATGGGTGGTTGGTGTGAAGGTGGAGTTTGTACTGAGGTGGGTGGAATCATTGGGTATGGCATGTGTGTTTTGGGTTAGGTTGTTTGGTTGCATTGGGGTTGTCCAGGTTGGGGAACATCTGAAGGTGGTTGTATTAGAGCTTCCTCCTGAGTCTGGGTTCTCCTGTCCATCTCTCTTTCCTCCTTTTGTCTCTGTACCCTCTCTTTCAGTTTCTGTCTTTCTTCCCGTGTTCTGTCGCGGTCGAGATACACCCTCCGGTACTCTGACATATCCCTTAGTCTTGCTTTCTCCTGCAGGATCCTGTTTCGAGTCAATTCTGCTTTGAAAATTACTTTGACTGGCCGGATTCTTCCTCTTGCAAATCCCCTATTCTCAGAAAATTTGCCAGCTGGGTCATGTCATCTTCTCCTATTGCTTTCATGATGTTTTCAATCGCATTTTCTCCCCTTGTCTTCTTGCTTCGTAAGTTTCCCCTTCAGCTTCATGGAGCCCATAAACAAAGACTGATCTCTCTCTTTCATTATCCCACTGCCTATCCCTGTGTAACCCCTGATTCGATTTAGTTGCCTCCATTGAAGCTTTCCTTTCTCCAATCTCTTCACTGTCTGTTATCCCTTTGCCCAGTGGCCTGTCGCTTTCCCTTCTTAACTTTCCCTGTGCACTGCTGTGGTCTGTTAGGCTTCTACATATAGCTTAGCTCTCCCTTTTACTACACTCCCTCGATTGTTCCTGATGTGATCCTCTTTCTCTCGGGCTCCACGATGGTCTGATATAGCCTCTGCATTCAGTTTTACTCCGTTCTCTACAGTCCTCTTCTTTGTGACTGAGGTAGCAGTGTGTGTGTGTGAGTGTGTGAGTGTGTGTGTGAGTGTGTGTGTGTGTGTGTAGTGTGTGTGTGTGTGTGTGTGTGAGTGTGTGTGTGTGAGTGTGTGTGTGTGTGGGGTGTGTTAGTGGTGTGTGTGTGGGAGGTGTGTGTGTGTGGTGAGTGTGTGAGTGTGTGTGAGTGTGTGTGTGTGTGAGTGTGTGAGAGTGTGTGTGAGTGTGTGTGTGTGTGTGGTGTGGAGGTGTGTGTGGTGTGTGTGGAGTGTGTGTGAGAGTGTGTGGAGAGTGTGTGAGAGTGTGTGTGAGAGTGTGTGTGAGAGTGTGTGTGAGAGTGTGTGTGAGAGTGTGTGTGAGAGTGTGTGTGGAGTGTGTGGAGTGTGTGGAGTGTGTGTGTGGAGTGTGTGTGGTGTGTGTGTGTGAGAGTGTGTGTGTGTGTGTGTGTGAGAGAGTGTGTGTACTCACCTAATTGTACTCGCCTAATTGTGGTTGCAGGGGTCGAGACTCAGCTCCTGGCCCCGCCTCTTCGCTGTCCGCTACTGGGTCTCTGCTCTCCCTGCTCCATGAGCTTTATCATACCTCGTCTTAAAACTATGTATGGTTCCTGCCTCCACTATATCTTTCTCTAGACTATTCCACTTCCTGAATACTCTGTGGCTGAAGAAATGCTTCCTAATATCACTTTGACTCATCTGAGGCTTCAGCTTCTAGTTGTGTCCCCTTGTTTCTGTGTTCCCTCTCTGGAACATCCTGTCCCTGTCTACCTTGTCGATTCCCCACAGTATTTTGTATGTCGTTATCATGTCTCCTCTGACCCTTCTTTCCTCCAGTGTTGTTAGTCCTATTTCCCTCAACCTTTCTTCATAGGCCAGACCCCTGAGTTGTGGAACTAGCCTTGTCGCAAACCTTTTCACTTTCTCTAGTTTCTTTACGTGCTTGACCATGTGTGGGTTCCAGACTGGTGCTGCATATTCTAGTATGGGCCTGACGTACACGGGGTACAGTGTCTTGAACGATTCCTTGTTTAGGTAACGGAACGCTAATCTTAGGTTTGCCAGTCGCCCATATGCTGCCGCAGTTATCTGGTTGATGTGTGCCTCCGGAGACGTACTTGGCGTTATACTCACCCCAAGGTCTTTCTCCTTTGCCGAGGTTTGTAGCCCTTGCCCACCTAGCCTGTACTCTGTCAGCGGTCTTCTTTGCCCTTCTCCGATCTTCATGACTTTGCATTTGGTGGGATTGAATTCGAGAAGCCAGTTGCTAGACCAGATGTCAAGCTTGTCCAGGTCTGTTTGAAGTCCTGCTTGGTCCTCTTCCGATGTGATTCTCCTCATTAATTTCACATCATCTGCGAACAGAGACACTTCTGAGTCTATCCCATCCGTCATATCGTTTACATATACCAGGAATAACACTGGTCCTAGGACTGACCCCTGCGGTACACCGCTCGTCACAGGCGCCCACTGTGATACCTCACCACGCACCATGACCCGTTGTTGCCTCCCTTTGAGGTATTCCCTGATCCATTCCAGTGCCCTTCCTGTTATACCTGCTTGTTCTTCCAACTTCTTTACTAATCTCATGTGAGGAACTGTGTCGAAGGCCTTCCTGCAGTCCAGGAAAATGCAATCAACCCACCCTTCTCTCTCATGCCTTACCTCTGTTACTTTATCATAGAACTCTAGGAGGTTTGTTACACAGGATTTGCCTTCCCGGAATCCATGCTGTCTGGTGTTTATTATCCTGTTCCGCTCAAGGTGTTCCACCATTCTTTTCCTGATGATTTTCTCCAGGACTTTGCACACTATACATGTAAGTGACACCGGTCTATAGTTTAGTGCCTCTTTTCTGTCTCCTTTTTAAAAATGGGGACTACGTTGGCCTTCTTCCATACCTCAGGTAGCTGCCCAGTTTCAAGGGATGTGTTGAATATTGTGGTGTGGCACACTCAGTACCTCAGCTCCTTCCCGAAGAACCCACGGGAGATATTGTCCTGATCCATCGCCTTTGAGGTATCGAGGTCACTGAGTAACTGCTTCACTTCCTCCTCAGTTGTTGTATGCCCTCTAGCACTTGGTACATCCCTTGTTGGTGACGAACCATGTCCTGTCTACCCAGCTGCCTTCCTTCCTCCATTGTGAATACTTCCTTAAACCTCAAGTTGAGCTCCTCGCATACCTCTTGATCATTACTTGTGAGTTCCCCATCTTCTCCTCAGCCTTATCACCTGGTCCTTGACTGTTGTCTTCCTTCTGATGTGACTGAACATCAGTTTCGGGTCGGACTTAACTTTCGATGCTATGTCGTTTTCGTACTGTTTCTGGGCCTCCCTCCGTACTTGTGCATACTGTTTCTAGCTCTTCTACTAATCTCTTTGTTTACTTGGGTTCTTTGCCTTCTGTACCGTTTCCATTCTCTGATACCCTGATTCTTTGCCTCCCTGCACCTTTGGGTAAACCAGGGCTCTTTCTGGCCTTCCCATTTAAACATTTGCCTCTGGGTATAAACCGTTCCTCTGCCTCCTTGCACTTTGCCCCTACGTATTCCATCATTTCATTTATTGTCAGTCCTTCCATTTCCCTTTCCCACTGGATGTCCTGCAGGAAATTCCTCAAGCCCGTGTATTTTTTTTCTTTTAAAGTCTGGTTTGTCTCTATCGGTACTGTTTCCCTCTCCACCTGTAGCTCTACAATGTACTCAAAGCTAAGCACCATGTGGTCACTGGCTCCCAGGGGCTCTCGTGCGTTATGTCTTCAATATCTGAGCTGTTCAGGGTGAATACAAGGTCCAGTCTTGCTGGTTCATCTTCTCCCTCTCTCTGGTCGTGTCCCTGACATGTTGGTGCATCAGGTTTTCCAGTACCACGTCCATCATCTTGGCTCGCCAAGTTTCTGGACCCCCACGTGGTTCATGGTTCTCCCAGTCGATCTCCTGTGGTTGAAATCTCCCATGACCAGTAGCTTCGCTCTGCTCATGTGTGCTTATCTTGCCACCTCCGCCAGGGTGTCCACCATTGCTCTGTTGTTCTCATCGTATTCTTCTCCTGGCCTCCTGCAGTTCTGTGGTGGGTTATACATCACTGCAATGATTATCTTATGCTCCCAGACTGGATGGTACCTACTATGAAATCCGTTCTCTACCCCCTCCACTCCTACCATTTCCTCGAATCTCCAACGGTGCCTTACAAGCAGTGCGACCCTCCACCCCCTGCTGCTCCTATCTTTCCTCAGGATCTGATATCCCTGTGGGAAGATTGCATCTGTTACTGTCTCATTTAGTTTAGTTTCTGTGACCGCTATGATGTCTGGGGATGCCTCATCTATTCTTTCATTCCACTCTTCATACTTATTCGTAATTCCATCCGCATTTGTGTACCAAACCTTCAACCTTGTTTCCAATACTGTGGCCCTGGGGAGATCTTGGCGGGGTGGGGGTGTGGGCAGGGTGCCCGCAGGGGGTTGGAGCATGGGTGGGGGTGATTATGGTTGGGGTATGGGCAGGTGGGGTGCAGCTTGAGGTGGGGGTGGGGGGTGACTGTGACGGTGGGTTTTCATTTGCTAGGGTGGGGACAGGGGGCCTGATAAGTGGGTGTGGTGCTAGAGTGTATGGGTGTCGTGGGTTGTTTGTGATATGAGGCCCGCTGAGGGTATTTCCAGTGTGTGTGTTTGTCCTGCTTGGTCTTGGTGTCCTCCGTATCTCACTGTCTCCCCTCCCTCCTCTCTCCTCCTTCTTATCCTCTCCCTCCGGGCCTCCCTTTCTTCCTGCGTTCTGTCTCGATCTAGATATACATTCCGGTACCCCTGAATGTGTGTGTGTACTCACCTATTTGTACTCACCTATTTGTGGTTGCAGGGGTCGAGTCATAGCTCCTGGCCCCGCCTCTTCACTGATTGCTACTAGGTCCTCTCTCTCCCTGCTCCATGAGCTTTATCAAACCTAGTCTTAAAACTATGTATGGTTCCTGCCTCCACTATGTCGCTTTCCAAGCTATTCCACTTCCTGACAACTCTATGACTGAAGAAATACTTCCTAACATCCCTTTGACTCATAGGAGTCTTCAACTTCCAATTGTGACCCCTTGTTTCTGTGTCCCCTCTCTGGAACATCTTGTCTCTGTCCACCTTATCTATTCCTCGCAGTATTTTATATGTCGTTATCATGTCTCCCCTAACCCTCCTGTCCTCTAGTGTCGTCAGGCCGATTTCCCTTAACCTTTCTTCGTAGGACAATCCCCTTAGCTCTGGGACTAGTCTTGTTGCAAACCTTTGCACTTTCTCTAATTTCTTGACGTGCTTGACCAGGTGTGGGTTCCAAACTGGTGCTGCATACTCCAGTATGGGCCTGACGTATATGGTATACAGAGTCTTGAATGATTCCTTGGTGAGGTATTGGAACGCTATTCTTAGGTTTGCCAGCCGCCCGTATGCTGCAGCAGTTATCTGATTGATGTGTGCCTCAGGAGATGTGCTCGGTATTATACTCACCCCAAGATCTTTTTCTTTGAGTGAGGTTTGCAGTCTTTGGCCACCTAGACTATACTCTGTCTGCGGTCTTCTTTGCCCTTCCCCGATATTCATGACTTTACATTTGGCAGGGTTAAATTCAAGGAGCCAGTTACTGGACCAGGCTTGCAGCCTGTCCAGGTCTCTTTGTATTCCTGCCTGATCCTCGACTGATTTGATTCTTCTCATTAACTTCACATCATCTGCAAACAGGGACATTTCTGAGTCTATCCCTTCCGTTATGTCATTCACATATACCAAAAACAGTACAGGTCCTAGGACTGACCCTTGTGGAACTCCACTCGTCACAGGTGCCCACTCTGACATCTCGTCACGTACCATGACTCGTTGTTGCCTCCTGTCAGATATTCTCTGATCCATTGCAGTGCTTTTCCTGTTACGTGTGCCTGATCCTCTAGCTTTTGCATTAATCTCTTGTGAGGAACTGTGTCGAACGCCTTCTTGCAGTCCAAAAAATGCAGTCTATCCACCCCTCTCCCCGTGTCTTACTTCTGTTACCTTGTCATAAAACTGCAGTAGGTTTGTGACACAGGATTTTCCTTCCCTGAAACCATGCTGGTTGTCGTTTATAAGCTTGTGTCTTTCTAGGTGCTCCACCATTCTCCTCCTGATGATCTTCTCCATGACTTTGCATACTATACACGTCAGTGACACAGGTCTGTAGTTTAATGCCTCGTGTCTGTCTCCTTTCTTAAAAATTGGGACTACATTTGCCATCTTCCACGCCTCGGGTAGTTGCCCAGTTTCAATGGATGTGTTGAAGATTTGTGTTAGTGGCACACACAACATCTCTGCTCCTCTCTAAGGACCCACGGAGAAATGTTGTCCGGTCCCACCGCTTTTGAGGTATCGAGTTCACATAGCAGCTTCTTCACCTCCTCCTCGGTTGTGTGTATTTCATCCAGCACTTGTTGGTATACCTCCCTATTCTGAATTCCTGGAGTCCTTCCTGTCTCCTGTGTAAATACTTCTTTAAATCTCATGTTGAGCTCCTCACATACCTCTTGGTCGTTTATTGTGAACTCCCACCTTCCTTTCTCAGCCTGATTACCTGGTCCTTGACTGTTGTTTTCCTCCTGATGTGGCTATACAGCAGCTTCGGGTCAGACTTGACTTTTGATGCTATATCATTTTCATATTGTCGCTGAGCCTCCCTTCTTACCTGTGCATATTCGTTTCTGGCTCTTCGGCTAATCTCTTTATTTTCCTGGGTCCTTTGTCTTCTGTACTTTTTCCATTCTCTATTACACTTACTTTTTGCCTCCCTACACCTCTGGGTGAACCAAGGACTCGTTCTGGTCTTCCCATTACTTCTGTTTCCCTTGGGGACAAACCTCTCCTCTGCCTCTTTGCATTTGGTTGTCACATATTCCATCATTTCTTTTACTGGTTTTCCTGCCAATTCTCTCTCCCACTGAACGTCTTGTAGGAAGTTCCTCATGCCTGTGTAGTCCCCCCTTTTGTAGTTTCGTTTCTCCCTTCCTATTCCTGCTCCCTCTCCACTTGTAGCTCAACTATATAATCAAAACACAGAACCAAATGATCACTAGCTCCAAGGGGCCTTTCATACATGATATCCTCGATGTCCGAACTACTCAAGGTGAATACTAGGTCGAGTCTTGCTGGATCATCCCCACCTCTCTCTCTGGTAGTGTCTCTAACATGTTGATGCATGAGGTTTTCCAGTACCACATCCATCATCTTGGCTCTCCATGATTCAGGACCCCCATGGGGCTCAGGTTTTCCCAATCAATCTCTTTGTGATTGAAATCACCCATAACTAGTAACTTTGCTCTCCCCATGTGGGCTCTTCTGGCTACCTCGGCTAGTGTGTCTACCATTGCTCTGTTGCTCTCGTCGTATTCTTCTCTTGGCCTCCTGCAGTTCTGTGGCGGGTTGTACATTACAGCAATTACCACCTTATGGCCCTCAGACTGAATTGTTCCTACTATGTAGTCCCTTTCACCCATTCCATCCATTCCTTCCACTTCCTCAAATCCCCACCTGTTCTTAATGAGCAGTGCAACTCCTCCTCCCCTCTACTCCCTCTATCTTTCCTGAGGATTTGATATCCGGGTGGAAAGATTGCATCTGTTATCATCCTGGTGAGTTTCGTTTCTGTGAGTGCTATTATGTCTGGGGATGTCTCCTTTATTCTTTCATGCCACTCCTCACATTTATTTGTTATACCATCTGCATTTGTATACCAAACCTTTAACTTCTTTTCTAAAACCGTAGTCTGGGGGGTATGTTGGGGTTGGGAAAGTGGGAGATCTGATGGGGAACTATGGGTGGTTGGTGTGAAGGTGGAGTTTGTAATGAGGTGGGTGGAATCATTGGGTATGGCATGTGTGTTTTGGGTTAGGTTGTTTGGTTGCATTGGGGTTGTCCAGGTTGGGGAACATCTGAAGGTGGTTGTGTGTGTGAGTGTGAGTGAGAGTGTGAGTGTGTGTGTGTGTGTGTGAGAGAGTGTGTGTGAGAGAGAGTGTGTGTGAGTGTGTGTGTGAGAGTGTGTGTGTGTGTGTGTGTGTGTGTGTGAACAAGTGTGAGTGAGTGTGAGAGTGTGTGAACAAGTGTGAGTGAGTGTGAGAGTGTGTGAACAAGTGTGAGTGAGTGTGAGAGTGTGTGAACAAGTGTGAGTGAGTGTGAGAGTGTGTGAACAAGTGTGAGTGAGTGTGAGAGTGTGTGAACAAGTGTGAGTGAGTGTGAGAGTGTGAACAAGTGTGAGTGAGTGTGAGAGTGTGTGAACAAGTGTGAGTGAGTGTGAGAGTGTGTGAACAAGTGTGAGTGAGTGTGAGAGTGTGTGAACAAGTGTGAGTGAGTGTGAGAGTGTGTGAACAAGTGTGAGTGAGTGTGAGAGTGTGTGTGTAAGTGTGAGTGTATGAGTGTGTGTGTGTGTGTGTGTCAGGTTATTATAGTGTAGAGTGATAGTGGATAGTTTAATACAGGTGATGGTACTACCAATACTACTACCACATCTACTTATACAATTTTACTATTACTACCTGACGTGCGTGTGTTAGGTGATGGGATTGCACAGTGTCTGGCAAATGTTATGTGATAGTGGATAGTTTTTCAAAGGTATTGGATGATAGTGTAGTATTGACACGTCTTAGGTGTTAGTGGATATTTTCTGACAGGTGTTAAGTGATAGTGTAGAGTGCGTGGCAGGTGTTAGGTGTCGGTAGTATAGAGGAGAGTACCTGGCAGTTGTTTCATTATGACTGCTTCTCGACCAATTGAAAATTATACTCTCTCCCTAACCTACTCAAAACCGGACAAAGCCTCCATAATATGTTGCTTCTACCTTATACCAACTTACCCAAACTCCTCCCTGTAACATCTATACAACCAACTCTGGCTTCAAGATAAGACTCACCCACTATTCCTATGCAACCTATTGCTCTCCAAATATTAGATTTAAACTCTGAGGCAGGTTTTGTGATCAACTGGACTCCTGAGCATAGAGCCAGGAGCACAGTGATCGCAAAGCAGGTCGAAAAATCTATCCTGGCTGACTATGATAATGACCTTAATGACTTAAGACTGGACATTGAAAATAGAAATAATGTGACTGTAGAAGACTTATTCCGACCTCCAAACTCAAACATCCTCAAAATCCGTTGCTCTACACCTTAAGAAGCAACTCACATCCTCCAGCTTGGCATCCGTGCTAAAATGTTTATTATTCCTAACACCTCTTTATATATTCCTAACTTTACTCCCATACTTCAATGCTTTAAGTGCTATGACTTCGGACATGAAAAATCCTCCTGCCTCAAACAACAAGTTTGCTCCAGATGTTCCTCCCTAGGCCACTTCTGGACTTCCTGCACTAACCCCATCAAATGTCATAACTGCCATGAATCTCACTATGCTACCGCCTTCAAATGCTCCAAACGAAAAGAACACACAAATTCCCTACGCTTAGAAAAAACTGCAAACTCTCCCAATCCATTATCTCCTAATCCCCAAACCCAATTACCTTCCAATCCCCAAACCAAACTCTGCTACTAGCTTCCCACCCTTATCCACAGCCACCTCCCATCCTACTACCATACCCTCCACACAACCCACATACGCAAACACAACTAAAGGACTGGCTGCATCTCTCTTCTACCATACCATCAAGACAAACAAATGAAAAGATTTCTGCAATCGTACACACAGTAGTTATAACCAAATTCTATGACCTAGACTTTACTAAAACACTCAATGAACTTTTCACTGTAAACAACATAACGCCTCTCTCCTTCCCTCCAAGTTTTCCCATACCTCCCCCTCCCCCATCTCAAGAAATTAGATCTCCCAAATCCATAGAATCTTGCATGGATAGCCTAACTGCCCTCTCCCAAAACAGACTTCCTGCATCACCATTACCAACCTCCACGGAAAACCCTATTGTACCTACACTTCCTTCCCATCCATACACACCAGCTAACACAGATCCCTCAACATCCACCATACATAAAACACCCACTACCCCTTCTATCCCCTTTCTTTCTACCTCCGAAACTCCGAATTTTAACCCAGAATTAAAAATCACGATACCACAGAAAAACCCAAACGCTGCACCAGAGAACACCAAAACACCGATCCCAAAGCAGAACGAACTAATAAATAAAAAATAGCAAAACATCAAAAACCATCAGATATCATACACAGTAAAATAGTCGAACACAGCAACATTGAAATCACTGCAGATGGGAATGGAAATAAACCTCTATCTAGCAAGACCACTACACTTCGCCCCCCATAAACAACACTGAACATGGCTCTTAAGGCCACACAGTTTAATATACGTAGCTACAACATGAACAAACACATACTGGCTGAATTCGTTGAGGCTGAGCGCCCAGATGTGCTGCTCTTAAACAGTACATGTGTACGAGACACCCAGCGAATCAGACACTGGGGTTACACTACACGTCAGTCTGGTGCTGATCCCTATAATGGCACGGCCATCATGGCGGACACTACTATAAGACATGAATTCCTAAACATCCCCTTCACTTACCCTCACAACTTGCCAGTAAAAGTCTTCACTCTCCATGGCCCTATTATTCTCTACACTACTTATGTTCGACCAAACTCCAACATCAACATTACAGACCTAACCCTTCTCTTTAACCACTCTAACATTCCTGTATATCATCTTGCAGATTTAAATGCAAAACATACAGACTTCCATGACACTTACACAAACATTCATGGGAATCAACTAAAACAAGTAATTACACAAAAACACCTCATCTACCTTGGCCCACATTTCAACACATTCTTCTGTCCTAGGGGTCAGGGTTGTTTAGTTTGATATCTTTATTATGCACCCCATAGCCATCCTGTGGGCGGTAGTCAAAAGATTACAGAGGTACATAATGGGTCCAGGGACTGGACCCCAAAGTTATGATAGCTGAGCAAGTTACAAAGGTAATGAACTAACAAGCTACAAAGGTAATGAACTCACAAGTTACAAAGGTAATGAAACATGTAAGTAAATTTACTTACTTACGTTTATACATGGTTACAATCATGAACAAATTATAACGCAATGAACACTTCACTAGTCTACACCCAGTCACAACTGTAATGAGTTCTTGGTGCAAATTTTATTGTTGGGTCACACATACACACTTACATATACACATACACACATATATACATACACACACACGCACACACAACAGGCCCAGCCTTCAATCGACATGTGCACAGGACAAAAAGGCAATCAACACGCGCGCGCGCGCGCACACACACACACACACACACACACACACACACACACACGCCCCGATGGCATGGTGGCTAGCGCTCTTGCTTCACGCACGGAGGGCCCGGGTTCAATTCCCGGCGGGGCCGAAACATTTCGAAGTGTTTCGTTACACACACACACATACATACAACAGGCCTAGTGTCTAATCGACATATGCCTAGGACAAAATGGTAACTACACACACACACACACACACACGTGGCAATGCTTTATTTACAGGGTGCAAAGTCAGGGTATTTTTCCAGAATGGTATGTAATATACCACTGTGGATAAAATACTTTGACATATCTTGAACATTTCTGAGTGAGTTGTCTCTGAATTCATTAATTTTGTCGCACTCCAGTACATAATGACGCAGGGTGTGACAATAATCCAACTGACAAAGTTTACATTTTGTTTGGTCTACATCTGGTGGTGGTGAATTAACCTGCCAAAGATACTTGTAACCCAGCCGGAGGCGGGCGGTGGTGACATACAAGAGTCTGCTTATTTTGTTGGATGCACCATAGACATGTGGCTCCTCCTGCATGATAGAATGATGATAGATGGACTGACTGGTGTCAATCTCCCTGAGTCTTAATTCAATAAAATTCAGTTGAAGTTCTTTTCGTATTATTGTTCTCAAACTGCTAACTGACAAGCCAAGATTGTAATCTACCCCCTCCTTGAAAGCATAAAACTTAGCCAATTTATCAGTTCTATCATGCATCTGAAGACCAATGTGAGATGGAATCCACAGCATGTGCACTCTGACTCTACTAACCACAATCCTACCATACCTGTGTCTGGCTTCTGACACAAGCATGCTACAAGTTATACTTGATGAGTTGAGAGCATTTATGGATGACAGAGAATCAGTTACAATTAGAGAGTCAGGGGCCAGGGAAAGCCAGACATTATCATTACAAACAGAGCCAGACTCTACCTCCATCACCACATCTCACCAGGACCACTCTCTGGCTCGGACCACATACCTATCACTCTTCACATCTCTGCAAACCCTATTCTCATCCCTTCCAGACATATACCTTCCTTCTCTAGGGCAAACTGGGACTCCTTCAAACAACACCTGAACAATACTAACTTAACACACAACTTTGACAACAAACCTACATCAGACATTGACACACAAATAAATCTTATACAAAACTCTTAACTCAAGCTGCCGAAAACTCCATTCCCAAAACACAATACACTACCAGATACTCCTTTCGTCCTTCTACAAGGACAAAACGCCTTCTCCTATACTACCGACACCGCTTTGCCACCAACCACCACAGATATCCACAGGTCAGTAGAGACCTCACCTTCCTAAGAAACAACGTTATCCACAGCTTGGATGATGACCATGCCAAACACTGGCAATCCCCCATCCAGGCTGCTGAAACACACCGCATTCGGGACCCAAAGAAATTCTGGACTTTCATCCGGAAGGTCACTGGAGTCCCAAAAACAGCACACTTCCAACACACAACAACATAAACATTACGGACCCCACACAAGCAGCACATGCCTTCAAACACACATGGGAAGACATTTTTCACCCCCACCCTCCTGACCCAGCCGCAATACAACATTCACAAGCCGTAGAACCCTGGGTCTCCACACATAGACATCACCAACCCTGACCCTATCATTCAGCTCTCCTCTCTCACCTCCACCCATAGTCTAAACACTCCTTTCTCCTAACCAAATGTAAAATCGCTAATCCTGAAGCTTCCTCCAAAAGCACCAGGAGCCTCTGGTCTCTCTCATCACATTCTCCGTCACCTCCCCGACTCTGTTATCTCTGCTCTTACTAACCTCTACAATGCATGCCTTGCATCTGGCTATTTTCCTCCCCTTTTCAATTCTGCTATTGCCACTCTCATTCCCAAACCGAACAAGGACTCAACTGACCCTAAGAACTACAGACCGATTAGCCTTTTTGAAACCCTAGGTAAGACGTTTGAAAGACTCATTAATGAAAGACTCATTAATAAAAGACTAAAGACTCACCTAGAGACAAACCAACTCCTGACAGACCGCTAATTCGGCTTTCGCCAACACCGATCTACACAAGCAGCTCTTAATATCACTTTAAACTATATTCAAATTAATAAGGTCCAAGGACGTACAACAGCCCTGGTTGCTAAAGACGTGGAAAAAGCTTTTGACACTGTCTGGCACTCAGGTCTCAAGTACAAGCTATGTAACCTTTTTGACCTTCCCCAGAATGTCAAGAAATTACTATGCAACTTCCTTGATGGCCGTACAATGCGAATTAAGTTCCAAAACTGTGTCTGATTCTTTTACCCTTCAAGCTGGAGTCCCCCTGGGATCAGTGCTCTCTCCTACCTTATACATCCTTTACACTAACGACATTCCTGACCCAGCACACTGCACCATACTCACACTGGCTTATGCAGATGACATTACACAACTCATAGCACATGAACAATGTAGATATCTATCACTCAGAACACAACGAGAGGTAGACAGGATTAGTGCATGGGAGATCCTCTGGCGTATTAAAACTAATGCCAACAAATCTAAGATTACATATTTCTTTAAAAGAGGAAATCGCCAACCAATGCCTCTCTACCTCAGAACTACCACTACACGAACACCCATTCCACGTACACGCAACACTACAGTCCTTGGAGTTACTTTGGACTCCAGACTGAGAATACACACCCACATAAACACTAAGAGTTATGGCCAGTAATGCCCTCGGTAGACTGTTCAAGATCAGAGACTCACACCCAAACACCAAACTTCACCTGTACAAGGCTCTCATAAGACCACTTATCACATACACACCTCTTGCCCTCTCTCTTGCTGCCAAAACAAACATCTTGAAACTTCAACGAATACAGAACCTTGCATTGCGATGGGTGCTGGGAACGAAGTGGGATGACTTCGCCACCAGCGAGTCCCTCCACAACAGGACCGGCACCAAGGCTTTGAACGTGTTCTGGAAAGAACTCAGTGACAGACAAATAGACCGACTTGAAACCTACCAAGGCACTTGGACAACCTTTCTAGACGATGTCATCAGACAGCAAGACAACAATCTAAACCTTTTTCAATCTATCAATAATCCTGCTCCTCCTCCTCTACACCTAATACTATGCCTTTTATCTAACTTCTACCCTGCCCTCTGCAGGGGTGTACCTTATAAGACGTCCTTTTTTACCCATCAACATTCCACGCATCCCCCTCAATCGTTGCATTATGAGAAGCAGTACAAATAGCAAACCAGCCATGACGTTATGGCTGCCGCCCACAAAAATTTCCGTGTCTCCCGAACTAAGTCCAGTACACCCATTGAGCAACTTCAACATGCAGATCACCACCACTCCAAGAACTACCTCATCTATCATGCCAACCAACGCTATGCAGCTGGGTTTACCCCTGGCTCTTTCCCTTCACCTAATCAAAAACTCCTCTCACCTACTATTCTTCGTCTATCAAAATCTCCTTTTTCATCCTTCATGAGAGTATTAGTTCAGTGTTAGTGATGGAGAGAGGTTTTTTTCACGTGTTAACTGATAGTGGATAGTTTTTGCAGGTGTTAAGTGATAAAAGTGAAGAATATCTGGCGGGTGGGGGCACTGACAACTGCAGTGGAGGGAGCTGTTAGGGCTTTAAACTAGAAATAGTTAGTGGTACGGGTTTTTGAGGGAAAACAGTGAAGTCCCAATGTAGTAATATTATAAGTTCAAGGAGAACTAGTAATAGGCAGAATAAGGTGGATACTGGAAAGCCAGTGGCACTAGATGACAAGGACAGTAATAGGTATAGTGGAAAAACAGAAATGAGCAGGAAGGGTAAAGAGAAAGGAGGGTCTTTAAATGTATATTACACCAATTGTCGTAGTGCTAGGAATAAGATGGACGAGTTGAGATTACTTGCTAGTGCGGGTAATATTGATGTTTTTGCAATAACTGAGACATGGTTTAATATGAAAAATCGGGACATGCCTGCTGAATGTCACATTCAGGGTTTTAAATTGTTCCAAGTAGACAGAAGTATCGGGAAGGGGGATGGGGTGGCACTCTGTCCGTGATCATTTAAATTGTTTCATAAAAACGGGCATAAAGTCTGAAATAACACATACAGAGTCCGTCTGGATAGAATTTTCAGAGGGGTGTGAAAAATTGATTTTAGGCGTGATATATCGTCCACCAAACTTAGACAGGGAACAAGGGAGACTACTCTGGGAGGAAATTGTTAAGGCCACAAGGAATGATAAAGTAGTAATTCTAGGGGACTTTAACTTTAGTCAGATTTATTGGAATTTCTTGACAGGGAATTTAGAATCTAACGACTTTTTAGAAAGTTGTTCAGGATTGTTTTTTGAAGCAGTTTGTGACAGAACCTACAAGGGGAAATAACCTACTTGACTTGGTTCTGGCAAACAAGGAATCCCTTGTTAATAATTTAGAAATTACAGAGGAACTCTGCACAAGCGACCACAAGTCAATTACCTTTAGCATTGAATGGATGTATGATAGTAGGGGTAATTCAGTAACAGTCCCAGACTTTCACTTAGCAGATTATAATGGGCTTAGAGAACACTTATCAACTGTGGACTGGGGTAACGAAGAGATCTATCAATATGACAGTTTTCTGAACACTATACAGGCTGCCCAAAGAACATTTATCCCGTATAAAGAAATTAGATCAAGTAGAAATGACCCAAAATGGATGAATAATAGGCTCAAATATCTTTTAGGGCAGAAGAAAGGAATTTATAGGCGCATAAATAGAGGTGAGGGTCATCTTATAAATCATTATACTGACATTAAGAGGGACGTTAAAAAGGGTATAAGAAAAGTTAAACGGGACTATGAAATTAAAGTTGCTAGGAATTCAAAAACTAACCCAAAAAGTTTTTTCCAGGTTTATAGAACAAAAGTTAGGGATAAGATAGGTCCCCTTAAAAATAACTCTGGGCATCTTACTGACAAGGAGAATGATATGTGCTCTATTTTTAATAATTATTTTCTCTCGGTTTTCACACAGGAAGACACTAATAATATCTCAGTAATTAATTTTTTTTAGAGTCCCTGAAGAAGATAAATTATGTAATATCACAGTCACTAGTGAAATGGTTATGAAACAAGTAGACAGACTGAAACAAAATAAATCTCCGGGTCCTGATGAGCTTTTTGCAAGGGTTCTTAAGGAATGCAAAATGGAACTCTGTGAACCAATATCTAACATTTTTAATTTATCTCTTCAAACAGGTGTAGTGACTGATATGTGGAAGATGGCTAATGTAATTCCTATTTTTAAAGCAGGGGGCAAGTCACTACCGTCAAATTACCGCCCAATTGTAGGCAAATTACTAGTCAATTATAGCTGATATTATTAGAATTATTATTATAATCAAATAGAAGCGCTAAACCACAGGGGTTATACAGCGCTGCAGGTTATTGTAGGATGTAGGGAAAGTGGGTTGTAAGAGGAGATGGACGATTAGTAGGGTATGGAGTGCAAGATATTATTAGAAGCCATCTCGATGAACATAATTTGATTAACGATTCTCAGCATGGATTCACGAGGGGCCGTTCCTGCCTAACTAATTTATTAACTTTTTTCGGTAAAGTTTTTGAGGCTATTGATCACGATAAAGAATTCGATATTGTTTATTTAGACTTTAGTAAAGCTTTTGATAGAGTACCGCACCAGAGACTGTTAAGGAAAGTGGCAGCTCATGGAATTGGGGGAAAAGTGCTGTCATGGATAGTCATGGCTCACCAATAGGAAGCAGAGAGTGTGCTTAAATGGGGTTAAATCCGAGTGGGGATCTGTAACAAGTGGCGTTCCACAGGGATCAGTCTTGGGCCCTTTGTTGTTTATAATATATATCAATGACCTTGAGGGAATTACTAGTGATATGAGCAAATTCGCCGACGACACGAAGATAGGTAGGATAATTTATAAGAACATAAGAACATAAGAAAGGAGGAACACTGCAGCAGGCCTGTTGGCCCATTCTAGGCAGTTCCTTCACATTCCATCCCACTAACAGAATATTTTCAATGCTACCCAAGAAATAAGCTTTGATAATTTTATTTACTCATGTGCAATTCCCACTCAAATCCAACCCCTTTCACTCATGAATTTATCCAACCTAAATTTAAAACTACCCAAGGTCCTTGCTTCAATAACCCTACTAGGCAGACTGTTCCACTCATCAACTACCCTATTTCCAAACCAATACTTTCCTATATCCTTTCTAAATCTAAACTTATCTAACTTGAATCCATTATTGCGGGTTCTCTCTTGGAGAGATACCCTCAAGACCTTATTTATATCCCCT